>AWOL01S0005210.1:18900-58022 GCA_000715115.1 Nicotiana otophora
ACCCGGTGGTCGTGGCGCCGGAGGGCCATCTTCCTCCGGTGGTCACGGTGGTAGAACATTTAGTAGTGGAGGATCGCCGGCTTTCAATGCTCCACCGGCGTCTCAACCTCAACGACCGGCGATGACGGTTTCATCGGTTTCTCGCGAGGTAGAGCAGAAGCTTTCGCTTCAGCCTTCCTCATCACAACGTCCTGTTGTGGCCCAGCCTGTCCAACAACCGGCACCGGCTACTGGTGTACAACCGCCACGGCCGCCGCCGGCGTCATCGAAAAGCATTCGGGTTCCTAATAGACCGGGATACGGAACTGTTGGACGGAAGTGCCTTATAAGAGCAAATCATTTTCTCGTTCATGTTGCTGATCGGGATCTGCATCACTATGATGTAAGTAATTTATGTGCTACTAGTTGATATGCGTTAGGTAATCATGCTAAACGTCATTTTCTTTCTCTGTACATTTTATAAATAATTTTGTTTCTACCATGTGTGTCTGTATACAACAGTGTTGTGTATATAGCGCTAAAGGTCTCTCTCTGTGTGTTTTTGTGTGTGAGTGCGCGCACACACACATCTGTATATATTTCTATGTGTGTGTGGGTACGTACATATGTATGGTTATATACATGAATCGTCTCTGTATATGTAACACTGTATGTGTGGTGTCCAATACCATAGTAATATTTGGTGCGCCTGTGTGTATTTAGCGCTCTAAAGTGTCATGGTGTCTCTCCAGTGGCAGACCCGGTATTTTACACCACGGGTTCATTAAACACGGCACCAATAATAGGAACCTATCAAATATAACATGGGAGATTTGCTCAGCTATATTTTTTCTTTTTTATTCGCTACAACAAATAAAGTCATTACTTTTGAGTTGGTGTTTTTAGCTTTACCAGTTGAGCAAGTTTTTTTTATAAAAGTATTACAAATTCTATTTAAATTTAAATTTTAGAATAAATTATTTATTTACTTTAACTAATTTTGCTTTAACAAATTTAAAGATTTGCTAACAAATTCTATTTAACATATTTAAAAGTATATTAAGCTCTAAAACATATAACCATATTTAAATATTTTCCTCATTTATAGAAACAATGTTGTTTATTTACCCCCAAAAAAAGAATCAAAAGAAAGAGTATTAACTAAACGAAATTAATACAATTAATTGAAGAGAGCTTATTAGCTAAACTTACTCTGAATGAGCCTACTTTGAATGAAGTGTTAAGAAGCTAACTTAACTTAATAAGGGTAATGCTGCCATACATACATAATCAATAAAGGTAAGTGTTGCTCTGAGACTCGAACTCTGGACCATCCAGAGTGTTTGAACCCGCTTGACCACCACGCCTCAAAGGTTTATTGTGTCAAGCGGATTCATCATTATATAAATAACCGCTTTGTTCTTGGTTTTGATGATAATTACGTGTGTAAACAGTATATTTTTTCGACGAAGCGGGTTCATTTGAACCCTCTTTGATACATGTGGGTCCGCCCCTGTGTCTCTCTGTGTACATGTATTTGTGTGTCTAGCAACGTTTATATATATATATGTGTGTGTGTGTGTGTGTGTGTGGTGTCCAATACCATAGTAATATTTGGTGCGCCTGTGTGTACTTAGCGCTAAAGTGTCATGGTGTCTCTCTGTGTATATGTATTTGTGTCTAGCAACGTTTTCATATTACTATATATATATATATATATATATATATATATATATATATATATGTATGTACATCATAATTGTTTTTTGTGTGCATTATTATGCATATAAATACGCTTACTAATTACGAGCATAATTTCTAACTTATTTTATCTTTAATTTCTATAATGTCTAGTATTTACTAAAACTTCATCTGAGTTCAACAAAATTTGAAGTGGTTTGAAATTTTTGTTTTGTCCTAACAATGTTGTTTCGTAGCTATTAATATAAATTTAGATGTGTGTAATGATGGACCAAATGTAGAGTCTGTCATAGCACTGGTATTGTCTTTGCATATTCAAATGTTGGTAAATCTGATATGTGCCGAGCACACTTTCTGCCACTTCAATCCCTGTTAATCCATTTTTCGATGCTGCATGTCAAATCTCCCTTTATTAATAACTTCTAATTTTGAATTGTCAGGTTACAATCTCTCCAGAGGTTCTGTCAAAGAAAGTATGCAGAGAGATTATGAGCCAGCTAGTTAATGACTATAAACAGTCACACTTGGGTGGTCGGAATTTAGCATATGATGGTGGGAAGAGTGTTTACACTGCTGGGCCGCTCCCATTCTCCTCCAAGGACTTCATTATCAAGCTAGATGGTAATAGTGGTGGAGCAAAGTAAGTTTTGCTTTTGGTGTTTACATGTTTTCAAGCACTATAGTTTTTTTCCTTGTAAATTGATCAAGCCCATGGAGATACTTTTAGTTCCAAGCTCATCAGGTTCCAAGGCTTGAGCTATAGATTGATAGTTTTTGATGATTTACCACTGTCTTGTTTTTATTTATTAGTGTTTCTTTTACGAACTTTTGTTGCACTGTTTTGTTTGGTTTTGTTTCAGGAGGGAAAGAGAGTTTAAGGTCTCTATCAAATTTGCTGCCAAAGCTGATCTTCATCACTTGAAACAGTTCTTGCAATGTAGGCAATCAGATGCCCCGCAAGAAACTATACAAGCTCTGGATGTGGCGCTTCGAGCATCACCATCAGCCAAGTATGTTCCTAGCTATTTGTATTCTTTTCCCTTTTTCCTTTTGAATGATAATTGAGACACCTTGAGCTTTGTCAATTGCAGATATGAAGTAGTGGGAAGGTCCTTTTTCCATCACACATTGGGAGATTATGGTTTGCTTACTGATGGTTTGGAATACTGGAAAGGGTATTATCAAAGTCTTCGGCCAACCCAGATGGGCCTCTCTCTAAATATTGGTATGAACCCACAACGAAGCCTGGGACGCGAATTGTTACATTTTGTGTTTTTAGTTTTCTCTTTTGGCTTCTTTCAGACTATATGGATTACTTCCTTTAACATGCTATTTCCTGCTACTATGCTACAGATATGTCAGCCAGAGCATTCTATGAGTCTATTTATGTATATGAGTATGTTGCGAGGTACTTGAATCTCAGGGATCTTAATAGGTTAATGTCTGATCGCGACCGTATCAAGGTAACTGAAAATTGCTTATTGGTAGTTGTTATTTGTGCTCTGTTTATGTTTGCCGCACTTTGAAGTCTTTGAGAAGTGTCTGCCAAAGAAAATTGAATATTTGTAGGATCATTATGTCTCTAGTTATCCTCTGGCTATTAGTTTGAAAGTGTTTTAGATGTTTATTCTACTTATCTGAAAAGTGTTTCAGATGTTCATTCTATTTCACATAGGTCATACGTTTGTTCCACTATTAATTTCAGGTCAAAAGGGTTCTGAAAGGTGTTAAAGTTGAGGTGAGTCATCATGGCGTCAGACGCTACAGGATCTCCGGGTTGTCCGCTCAACCAGTGAAGGAAATAATGTATGTCATTAGTTTGGGTACTGTGACTTAAGTGAGACTATTAGACTCACTTCACAAGCTTGTTGTGATGGTTATGGTTGTTATTTTATGGGTTTGCACTTGCAGTTTGTTAATGCTTTTTACACCCCTTATCAAAAAAGTTAATGCTTTCAACACTACGAGGCTTTTAAGCATGTCAACTTCACCATCAACTTAGTGCAACATCTATCAGTATTGTTTAAAGTATTCTTTTTAGTTCTGTATTCGTAGGATTTGCTTGAAGGAATTATCTCTAGTATGGCTATTGCCTTGTTTATTAGTTTCGCTCTTCTTATGTTGTTAGCTGTTGCAATTATTCTTTTCAGGATTATTTTGTGCTCTTCTAGGCATGACTAATTATTTTGACAATTTCTATTGATTAAGGTTTTCCGTTGACGGCACTGGAATGAAGACATCAGTTGTTGACTACTTCCGGCAGAAGTACAACATTGTACTTAGGTTCCCAATGTTGCCTGCGATTCAGGCGGGCAGCGATGCAAAGCCCATGTATCTGCCTATGGAGGTTACATGCTCTTAGTGCCATTCTGCTTCTTTTCATTTTTTTTTGACCTTTGCTATTGCTGTTATCTCTTTGCGTGTGCAATTTTTCTCTTCTGATATGTTTTGCTTTCAGATTTGCCAAATCGTCCCAGGACAAAGATACACCAAAATGTTGAATGGCAGGCAGGTCACGGAGATGCTAAAGGCAACTTGTCAGAGACCTGTTGATAGAGAGAAAAGCATTGTAAAGGCATGTATACATCCGATCTATATAACACGAGTTCTTGTCGCAATTAGTTTCACATGCTTTTTAACATGTGTTTTAATTAGATGTTTCTTTTATTTCCTGTAGATTGTGAGCTCTAACAACTATGCTGCTGACGAAATGGTGAAAGAATTTGGTATTGAAGTTCGGAGTGAACTCACAACCATTGAAGCACGGGTTCTTCAGCCTCCAATGGTAATTCCTTGGGCTATGTTTTTGGTGCATTCATGGATCATTAAAGCTTTAATTTCATGTGCGTTTAGCATCTGCATCGTTATTGGTCTTGCAGCTAAAGTATCATGAATCTGGTCAAGAATCACGAGTGGATCCTAGGATTGGTCAGTGGAACATGATTAATAAGGTATTAGATTGTCACTTATCCTCTTGAGTGTTTTGCATTCATCTAAGTTTTTAGGTAAAAACTTGAATACTTATTGTTCCTGATATTTTTCTAGGATTTCTTGTTCTTATTAGTGTTAAATTGATGGGATGCTCTTTGTTCCTTATTTCTCATTATATGAATGTAGTGTGGGGTTTATTTTCAGAGTCATATAGAGCTTGAACTTGAACTGAGTGCAAATGCATCTCTTCCCATTTTGTCAAAAGCTGTCATATTCAGTGGTGTTAATGTTCTTGAATATTTTCATCATGTCATTATCCACTACAAGTATTTATGGCTCAATCTGTGATTTTTGTTTAGAAAATGGTCAATGGTGGCAAGGTAGACACTTGGACTTGTGTCAGCTTCTCACGGGTTGATCCATCACCGTTCTGCAGGGCACTGATTGAAATGTGCTGTAGTAAAGGGATGGTAAGGCTATAAATTTCACTTCCATAGTTGTGCAGTTGCACGTGCTTATCAAGTCGCATGCCAGATCTGACTTGTTGTGCTTGGTTGTAGGTGTTCAATCCTCAGCCTTTGGTGCCCATTCGCTCAGCTCATGCTGGGCAGATTGAGAAGACTCTGGTTGATATCCATACAGCGTCTACTCAAAAGCTAGCTACTACTATGGAGCATCAATTGAAACATCTTCAGCTGTTAATTATTATTCTTCCGGAAGTTGCTGGATCTTATGGTGAGTTATATCGGATTGTCGAGGGGGTGATATCAGATTGTTGATTAATTGACAAACAGAAGGAAAGACATAGCACCACAATATTGAAGTAATGTAGTTGAAAGTTGAATGATTATTTATCTTGGATGACATCTTTGTTTTTCAGGGACGATTAAGCGAGTCTGTGAAACAGATTTGGGAATTGTGTCCCAATGCTGTCAGCCTAGGAATTTATCTAGACCCAACAAACAGTATCTTGAAAACCTTGCTCTAAAGATAAATGTCAAGGTTTGTCATGCCAAGTATTGCAAAGCTGTTTAAGAGTTTTCAAGAGAGATTCTGTCGTCTTATACCAATGTTTGGTGTGCACTTTTACTTCAGGTGGGTGGAAGAAACTCTGTCCTGGAGCAGGCAGTTCATAGAAGAATTCCTTTCCTCACTGATATCCCCACAATTGTCTTTGGTGCTGATGTGACACATCCACAACCAGGAGAAGATTCTAGTCCATCTATAGCTGCTGTATGTTGTATTACTTCCCATCTCTAACTTTAAATTGCTTAGCTATTGAAAGCTAAAAGGCTCTTCCACACTCATCTAAAATGATAAGTTCTCTTTTTCAGGTAGTCGCTTCAATGGATTGGCCTGAAGTGAGTCAATATAGGTGTCTTGTTTCTGCACAGCCCCACAGGAAAGAGATCATTGAAGACTTGTATCAAAAGCACGGAGATCCTGAAAGAGGGATTGTTCATGGTGGAATGATAAGGTAGAAGTTCTTAATTTTGTTCCATGCTTGTGCTTTCCATACCAAAGCTCTTGTTGTCTTACAAAATTTTCTTTTCAGGGAGTTACTGATTGCGTTTCGAAGATCTACAGGGATTAAGCCTGGTAGAATTATCTTTTATAGGTCTGTTTTCTTCCATTTGATTATGCTGGTGATTTTGCTCTCCTTTTTCCACATTAGCCAATCAATTTCACTGTAAAATACAGAGATGGAGTGAGCGAAGGTCAATTCAATCAGGTTTTATTGGAAGAAATGGACGCAATCCGCAAGGTATAAAATCCTGTCCCAAGGCTTAGTGCTTTCTGTATTTTCATGTTGTAGATGCTGTTTCTTAGATCTCACTTTATTGTTTCTTGATTTTTGTCAAATTAGACAAATTTGATATATGACTGATGAAGCCACAAGTTTACTTTGTATATTAATTTGGATGTATGTTAATGAAATACATTTGAGATGGTAAGGGTTAACATCATAAGTCCTGAAATTCAGCCTTTCTTACATGCACCTTTCTTTAGGCATGCACATCCTTGGAAGAAGGTTATCTGCCACGAGTTACCTTTGTGGTAGTGCAGAAGAGACACCATACACGTCTGTTCCCTGTTAATCATAATGATCGTAATATGACGGACAAGAGTGGGAACATTCTGCCAGGTTTCAAAATTTTGTTCTTTAAGCATCTGATACAAGCATTTGATCATATTTTTATGTGTGAATACATTGATGAATAATTAATAGTATGACTGCTATTACTTTTACAATATAGGTACTGTTGTTGATACCAAGATTTGCCACCCTACGGAGTTTGATTTTTACTTGTGTAGCCATGCCGGGATCAAGGTAAATTTGATGTTTTGGTGCATTAATTATCAGTTGTATGATCCTTTATGATCTCTCATGCTGGTATTCATCAGGGTACTAGTCGTCCCACGCATTACCATGTCCTGTTTGATGAGAACGGATTCACTGCAGATGCCATACAGAATTTAACAAACTTCTTGTGTTACACGTAAGATCTCTCAAACTTTATTTACTTGGAAGAAGTATTCCTTTAGGTTCAGAGTATCTTATAATCCACATCTGTTCATCTCAGCTATGCAAGGTGTACACGCTCGGTTTCCATAGGTCAGTTTTGCTAGCTCAATGGTTTCAAAACTTGTCTCTTTGCATTTATCAAGTGCTCTATTTTTAACTATATGTGGCTGTGTATGCAGTGCCACCTGCCTATTACGCCCATCTAGCTGCGTTTCGTGCACGCTACTACTTGGAGGGGGATATGTCGGATACTGGATCAACTAGTGGTGGTGGTGGTGGTAGAGCAACCAGGGATCAGTTGACAGCGGTGAAGCCGCTTCCTAAGATTAAGGACAATGTGAGGGATGTCATGTTTTATTGCTAAGGATTCCCTTTATCTTTGAGTTTTGTAGGAATGTTCTTTTGGATTTTTGTTATTTATTACAACAGACCATGCACAAATAGTTGAATTATATACTATCAGTGTTTTGCTGGCCTGTGGGTTTGACACAAACCCAGAGTAACATACTTGTTTTTTGCAACTGTATGTTGGGGTTTCGGATGTTAATGGTTATAACAGAGAGTAAAAAAGAGAAGTTATATTTACGTAATTTTCAGGTATATTCTGTTTAGCTTTCCAATTTTCTGTTGGAGGTTTATATGCCTATAGAGTGTTTGTGTGCCTTTCTATCTTTATAAGTTACTATTTTATAAGAGAGAACTTCTTTCGAAGATAAATTGTCATTCACCTAAGCAAATCCGAAAGATTATAAGGATCGAGTACATTCAGTTGTCCATATGGAAGTGCAGTATGGTTAATCGTTTTGTTCGGCAACATCATGATTACGATCTGTAGTGTAGTCGTCTAGTATATATAAAAGATATTTATTCCATATCTAGAAAAAATCAAGGACATGGCCAAAAGGTTGGTCTTCGTCTACAAGGCAAAAGAGCTTCAGATAGTTTTGGCAAGCGGCTACTACATGAAGGTCCACCTTTCATGTCCAAGGCTACTTGTACAATGAAATGACGCCAACAATAATGGCAGATACATGCAGCGAGGTGGGGGTGCTGTGGCAGCCGTGGTCTTGGCCAAAATTCTGTCCCTAACACTTTCCTTTACCCAAGCTAATAAGGAATTAAATACAACTTATTTTGGTCCGTGATTGATTTGTCTTTAAGGATCAATAACTTAGTAAATGAAATTAAATTAAGGGAAACGAACTATTTGAACTGACGGATTTATGTAACCGACATATTAAGTCTCTGTGACCAAGGGGCGTGCCTTTTTTTTGGATTAAACAGAAAGACTAAGCGACCCAGAAATTTTTGTTTGTTCTTTCGGTATAGTTACGGACACTAAACGAGACAGGCCTAAAGACGAAGCTTTGGATGCACCTCATCAGATTTCTCTACTGCTTTCACAATCAGGGAACTGATGTGTCTGAATTTATAGTTTATACTATCACTCATCTTGTGCTGTATTTCTTAGTGCTTCCTGGTCAACAATGTTAACTTCACTAACTTATCACACGATTAAATGTCAACAAATCCATAAAAAGAGAAACGAACATTAATTGGTGGCAAACAATTTGACCTACCAGTCAATAGAAAAAAAAACACCTTAGCACAGGAAATAGAAAACAGCATTTATTCACCTACTATCTTGGGGAATTGAGCAGACAATTGAACTCAACAATAAATATAGTACAAACTACACCACTAAAGATACAGGCTGTAGAACAAGAAGAAGCTAGTGCCTAAATAATATCACAAGCTCATCATATATGCACACACCACGCAAAACTATGGTACAGACACAAAATTAGCAGATATTTAACCTGCAGCTGTGGTACATAAAATACAACGCATCCGCGGGGCACCTGAGGCATCCTCGTCCTCGTCCTTATCCTCCTCCTCATCATCATCGCGAACGCCATTATCATATTCATCATATGAGACAGTCCCATGGGCAGCAGCTCCCGCCTCTTTTTTGCCACCAATGGAAATGGTGGACTCCATAAGACAAGTTGTATGATAGGCATGACAACAAAAGAAGGCAATGATTGATACATTCTGTATAGAAAATGGATCGAAACATATGCAACACCTTCCACCTCCCCTGGTTTTAGACTTAACCTCCATGGATTTCATGCTCATTACTCTCTCTCCCAGATGTGAAGCCCTCTTCTCACCCCTATGGGAAGATGCCTCATCTACTTCATCACTCAAGCAAACAGCGCGCTTCGCTTCTTTGTAATATTTAACTAACAAGTTCACGCAATCAGCCTGTCAGTAAAACCTAAATTGTCAAAGAACTGCCCCAGTACAACTTCCAAGATAATGTGAATCTTCCACAAGATACCATGGAAGGTAGATACATAGAATAATGTACCTTGAGTATATCATTGCACCCATGTCTAAGAGAAGTCTCTGTCCTGTAGTCTGTCACAATCTTGACCAGACGATCCCTCAGACTGCAAATGAGAGCAATATTGCAATTACATTTACGTTGTTAGCTCTAACTAAAATCCAGATCAACTAATAGCACTCAGAAAGACTAGCTGACTGAAATTGAGGGTAAAGCAAAGGACAACTCTAATGCAGTACAAGTAAAATGACAATATTCCATATTTTATCAGGCAGTCTTCTTTAGTTTGTACAACCTCCGGATAGAGGTTCCTCTGAAAGGAAATCCTCTTAATCAGCATAACAATAAATTTCTATGCGGTACAAGATAATGACAATATCCATATTTCATCTGGCACTCTTCTTTGGTTTTACAACTCCTGGAGAGAGCTTCCTCTGAAGGAAAAGAAATTCCCTGTTAATAGCCATGATTTGTAGATTCTTATACAATTGAAAATCCTAAATAGTAAATATAAGCCTTGGTTGGGAAATCTTTGGACCAATCGCTGAATGAATCTACAAGTGTTAAACCAATATTAACCAATAAAATAATTTGGACTCTATAAATGGTGATCCACCAAAAATAATCTCTAAACTGAAAACTCCACTTTCTGCACGAGTAAGGCTAAAAGGTTCATAGTTGGCCTCCTAGGATCTTTGTTAAAAAAAGCTCTACAAAATTATACAAATAACTTGCTTTCAATACTTGGAGACATGAATGTGGCACTACAATTTTTAAATCCAGTAGGCTGGTCACAGTTTTTAACATCTACAGTTATTCAAAAAGATATTAGACAACTAGAGCAGCAACTGGCTGTTCTGTTTCAGGGCCAGATCAAGTAATACTAATTACAGAGAACAAACATGAATTTTATGAATAGACTCTCAAGCTGCCTTAGAACAAGTAGTCCTTTTTTTAATTTACAATTGATAGATTCTTAGATTCTCAAGCTGCTTCCGAACAGTTATCTTCTGCACCCAAGTATATATAGTGTCCACAATGATTGATAAAGCAATTTGTTTTTGAAGTAGACTCTCTGTCAGCTCCATCATAATAAATTGGTGGACCCAAATGCATGGAGAGTCTACTTTATAAGCATAAGATGCAGCTTTTATCCAAGACAGAGAGGAAAAGAAAGTCTAAATACCATGATTGAAGCAGAAGACAAATTTTGCGAGGAGGAAGACCAGTAAGATTCCCCACGTTTATACTTAGAACAGAAGAACGAGTTTTCAGGACTAACTTACCGAGGTATCTCCAGGCCATTTGGCAACATATTGACAATGTAAAGGGGATCGAGATTTCCTACAGTATGCTCTAACAGTACACCAACCTGGCAATAAGATGAAATATAGAAACACACACTTAATATGCCGCTTTGCAAAGATAATGGGAGAAAAAGAAAGGGATGAACTTCACCATTTCAGGCTTATGAAAACTTTGCTTTATCAGTTCTTCCCAGAGTTCATCATCTTGTTGCATGCTTACGAATTCTATGGCCTGCATTTTAGTTATGGGGCTTGTCTCATCACCAAAATTTGGAAATAAGATGAAGATCATAAAATTAGGTTCAAGTACCTCTTCTATATCTCCTAAGCTATTAATGATAACAGAAAGGGCTTGCTTTGCGTTCCCCATTCTTCCAAGGATGAAAACCTGCTCTTTCAGTAAATCTTTCTTCACACAGATTTCATAAGCCTGACAAAATTTTGTTGTAACAAGGTGAATAAGAAGACCAACCAAGCAAAGATTGAGATTGTCAGCCATTCATGTCACAAACCTTCTCCAATGTATAATGCTGGCTGCTTCTTAGAAAGGTAAGCATCATCTTAGGATCATAGTCAGCATACAGCTCAACCTATGGAGGTCATAACAAGAACTATCAAATAGTAATAAACAACATAGGAAACACCATAAAGGCATTTCGGTTTAAAAAAGGTGTCGGAGCATTTACACTAAAATTAGATGCATATACTTTTGAGAATACAGGAACAACAACAACCCAGTATAATCTCACTAGTGGGGTCTGGGGAGGGTAGTGTGTACGCAGACCTTACCCCTACCCTGGGGTAGAGAGGCTGTTTCCGATAGACCCTCGGCTCTTTCCCTCCAAGAACTCCCCACCTTGCTCTTGGGGTGACTCGAACTCACAACCTCTTGGTTGGAAGTGGAGGGTGCTTACCACTAGAGCAATGAAAGACACAGTAAAGTACTTGTGTTGCCTTTCCAAACATCATATTTTTTTGGAGGTTACAATTACATATTCTTTCTCTGATAGTACATAAAGGACAACTGCTTTGTTTTTAGCCTCATTGGTTACAGATACTTAAGTCAGCCAAAAGATCAGAAAATCAAACTGTTGGAACATTAATGTAAAATGTGGTTGGATCTTATCTTTCGTGCATGGATTGAGAATGCAATTGACAACAACCAGATATAAGATATGGAACATTGGTAGAAGATTGTCTCATTATCAAACTACTAACGTAAGTAGGTAACCATAACATATGCAGTAGCTTTTGCTTGAGCTATTTAAGGCTCGTACAAATATTGATAAAGAAGGCATGGTATACAATGATATCAAAACTAGCGGCTATACATTTTTCTTGATTGAATCGCTTCAAATTACTAAAATTAACATATTTGGAATGATTAAAACAACTTAACGTTTGGCAACGACTTGGGGTTCCTGGGTAATGATTTGTAAAGTTCAACTAAGTAATAGTTCTAAAAGAACAAAGACATCAGGTAGTATTAATAGTACATGGCCACCTAAAAATACATTACAAAGACACCGTCTCTACTGTCAGGTAACATTAAAACACAAAACAGCCCCAAACTAGCACAAGAAGAGATATAATCTTGCTTGTGGAAGATGTCTCATCAAGTCACATAATTTTACCTCAAGTACCTTTTCAAGTTTTGAGTCAACACTTTAAAGTCAATTTGTACAAACCTGCATGTCATGATAATCCTTTCCAGCATGGAGATTTGCTTCAAATAGTGAATGAAGATAGAGATGCAAAAAGTATCGGTAATCACACTTATCCTTTGCAGCAATAAGCTGTGATACCACTTCAGATGGTGATATTAAGTCACGTTGCTGGATTAACAGCAGTACCGCACGCTTGCAGTCGATCATCATAAGTTGGACTACCTATCAATCCATGTCAAAGGAATTAAGACTGATAAGTTGAGGAATTAGTGCTACATTTTCCAAATGAGACCACATATACAAAAAGCATGGCTTATCTTTTCTACAAATTGTAAAATGTTAATTGGCCTACTTCTGTAGAAGATAGTAAATAACAATTGAAAAGGAATTAAACTTTGCACTATGAATAGATTCGAGTTGAGCTGAATTACATCTCTCAAAACACGATATAAATCGTGTTAATAATTTCAGCCAGTCCATCATAAAATCATACCTTTTCACGAACAGCATCATGCAAATTATGCTTTTCGATGAAGTCAAATAGATCCGGTTTCATAAGCTGAAAACATCATGAAATAAATAAAACAAAATAGAAAATCAATGTTAAAGCACAGAAACCACACCCCTTTTCAGAGTGATGCACTTAATACAGCATGATGATCGTTAAAGTGGAACTTACATCAGCATAAAGAGCAAAAGCTTTATCGTGTTGTCCATCAATTACAAATAACTCTGCTAGCGCCTACATGGTAAAACTAGCACACTGAGTGAATATACCAAAAAGCATCTCGGATATAAGTCATAGGCAGGAACCTCTATGCACTTACTTCTTTGAGTGGAACAGTCATAGATGAGGTATTAATCTGAGGTTCAATAGCGGAGATAACAGGCATTGTAGAATAAATGCGAGGTGGCCAAGATTTGACAGTTGATAAGAGATCCTTGTGGAAAGATGGATTTGTTGCCAAAGCAACAAGAGCTACCTAAACCACAACAGACGCTTCACCAGTTGAGTTTCTTTAGCTGTGAAAGAGAAGTCATAACAAGAAGTGAAAGGAAAACCTATCACGGCAATGTTCAGACCTCATAAGCCGTATCACGTAATCTTGGGTTTTCAGTTGGGATATATGGAACCAAAACTGGAAGCTGCCGGAGATGTGCAAAGTGGAAAACCCATCTAGTACAATATCCAAATCAAATTACTAAAAGTATACTTCCTAAAGATAGTGATTTTAACAACATTAAATACCTTTCCCATGCGGAAGCTGATCCTCGCAACAACTTTGGACACAAAGATGCCGCTTCAGCATATTTTCTTTCGACAATCAAATGATCAAGGTATCTAGAACCAACCTGATTGAGAGAGAAACAAACAATAATGAGATTTTTACTTGGTTATGCAATCTTTAATCACATACAAAATGGAAAAAGGAAGATCAAGAATATTCTTAACATTGCAATTATCTAACATTGAAAATGACAACGCCAAAATTGAGCAACTTCCTAAATGAATCCTCTTCAAGCATGATTTATCTCCATTAAAAAACCCCAGTGCTGGAATTGGGTGCAAACACAATGACTGACTAATCAACCACTCTATTAAGAGTTTGGGTAGTTAACAAGTGTTATAACTGGGTAGCCACTAACAGTCTAACACTCATTATATACATGGTTTACTGGGTATAACCACCAAACAATCATTATATCAAACAACTCTAATCACCATAAATATTTTTCTTAAACTTTCTAATACTGATTTAATAGTAGGAGATTTCTAATACTGAATAAATAGTAGGAGACAGCCACCGGCCAGTGGTTGGAAATATCCGGCGCTGTGCAATCCTGCTGGCAGCGGTTCACTTCTGTTAGAAGGTTCACCTCTGCTTATGGAAACCATTATCCACTGCTGGTAGGTGGCTGGTCGACTAGTAGCTACGTAATATATACTAGTATTCTTTCAACTAATGGTTTATTAAATAACTAAATTTAGATTTGAAATTTTAATAAAAGATTAATCTCTGTAAATTATACTAAAAACTTTTTTACTTAAATTATCTTCAAACTTTTACCTAAGTAACCATTTTGCTACCTCTCGGGCTGCCATTTCTGAATAAGAGGCAGAAACTGAAAGAAGAAAAGGGCTTGATAGCAAATGATTACTTGGAAAGTTATCTCATTAATAGGTAATGTTGTTGAAGAGGCTAAGGCAATGCAATGTGATAGATTTATGCAAGAATTGCGCAGCCTAGTATGGGAGGAAGTGGGGACAAATAATTGGGTACGAGGCTGGAGCATGAGCTCTTTTCTGTAGCTGATGTACTGAACTAAAGCTCAAAGCTAGACTGTTTTGGCAGTATGTCATTTATCTAATACTTGGGGGAATTGATTTCCTTGATTTTAGATTATAATAATCTCAAAATAGTAATTTGACAATTCTAAAGCATATGTATAAGCCTGACCTCAGGAAAGCAGTTACAGTTAATGAGATTTGTAAATCGCTTGTTCTGGTTTGCAAAAGAATCAAAAGAATAGTTAACAACATAAAACTAGATCCATATATTGCCTATGTCATTGAAAGTGATCTGATAGGGTGCCTTAAATCTCTGGAAGAGATCAGGAAATCGTGACACATAGTCAGACCACCTTCTTATATAAACTGCGAGAAAGCTAATTATCTCATCTTATTAGTTCTGTTTTTTGGATTGAACTAAAAAAGAACTTTCATTTCTTTCTCTTTGTTAATTTATTTTCTACCCCGTCCACAAATTTCGGCTCTGATCCAGAGCCCCCTGAAGCAAAAGTGAGACTGACACGGATTTCTATGAGCCGTAGCAAAGACAACCCAAACGAAAGTGTTATTTCCTGGCTATCGAATCAGTAAGGGTGTGAGTCAGATGGATCCACAGAGAAGATTATGTCTGATGTGATGTACGTGGCATAATGGTTTCAGTTCTTTTGTAGAATGAAGTATCTTCTTTTCTGTCTTCAACTGCCTTTATGCTATTGAATTCCTCACAAACCAACTAGATTCATCCAATTGAACGTGTTGCATTAACCATTTAGACAGTGAGTTTCATATGCCATTGGCAACTGAAATAAATCTTACTTAGTCCTCCCATCCCAGGGTTTCCATCATCAAACTTCCTGTTTCCTGTTCGATGAACAACAACAAACCCACTATAAATCCCACGAGTGGGGTCTGGGGAGGGTAGTGTGTACGCAGACCTTACCCCTAGACTTTGAGGGTAGAGAGGCTGTTTCCGATAGACCCCGGCATGTTTCCTGTTCGATGAGACTCCATGAATTCTAAAATCTAAAGAACTGCATTAGTGACAAAGTAAAATGTAATTTCAAACCCAATCAAAGACAGTTGCAGAATGCAAAGATGCTTTTTTATAAGGTTTTTGTAAAGTTACATAATTAAATTTTTTTCACAAGTGCAAAATACAAAATGTTGACATTGTCAGTTGAAACCCATGTTAACTTATAAATCAAAAATGTTTTTTCGGCACAAAAACACGCATATTTATATCTTGTATTTGCAAATGGATGGATTCATAACACTTCAACTAAAACAGATCTCTAATTGTATCTAATGCTAGTTTGATTTGATGATTCGCCCATTAATCATAAAGACGTTGAAATATTTATATATTGGGGATTTGAAGGTGACATTGGATTCTCTTTTTCTAAAGGGCAAACAGGGCACTTGCTCAGTAACAAGAAAAAATGAACAAATAGAACAAAAAACAACAAACATAATAGCAAACAAATGAGATCTGTTAGTGGAGGTGTTATTCAAATAAGCAGCAGAAGAGAAAAAATTTGGACTGTGGAGTGAGCTGGGAATCCCAGTGGAGGTGTTATTCAAATAAGCAGCAGAAGAGAAAAATTTTGGACTGTGGAGTGAGCTGGGAATCCCAGTGGAGGTGTTATTCAAATAAGCAGCAGAAGAGAAAAATTTTGGACTGTGGAGTGAGCTGGGAATCCCAACCCATTGCCATCAGTACTCAACCTGATCGAGTGCACACAAATAGACTACTAGTTGCTGAATCAATTTAACCGTCTTATAAGAAAGCATGCAAGCCCAGGAAAAAAGAATCCTTTCCAGAAACTTCCCAATCCGTTTACGCGTAAAGACAAGTGAAGAAGCAGTTGAGAGCTATATAGAGCATAATAGCAGGAAATTAACAATACATTCAGCTACCCTTGAGTATTAGAAACCAGATTCAGATTGAATACCTCATCAAGTAGTTCACTCTGACCTTGATTGGCTTCAACAGCTTCTAAAGCTTTCTCATGCCATCCATGCTGGAGTAGCCAATTAATGTGATCCTCTGCATCCCTAACAACCAACCTCAGAATATAAGCATATTAAAATGACAACTATTATCAATCTGCATCCCTATATCTGAAAAGGGGGAGGGTTTTCCATATTTTGGTGTAAAAATAGCTGTCCCAGGGGTTAGCTCAATTGGCAAAGGTCGAGGGACTTGTGTCTTAAGTAACAGGTTCGAGCCCTTAATGTAAATTGGATGGGGTATCTTCACTTTCGGAGGTTGCATGCTACTCTCATCCAATAATGTACTTATAGCATCCCACTGTACTACATGTCTTTGTTCAGAATTCTTGAAAGGCAGTTTAGAGGCTTGAGTGTACTATTGGCGACTTTCTTTGGGAAGAGTATATCTTATTATATGGAGGAACTACTTAATTGAGTTGGGATTTAGTTTGTTACGCCAAAGTGGAAGTCTGGGATTAAAAAATTTGGTTTCTTTGATGGCAAACTTTTTTCAAGAATGCTAGTACCGACAGTTAAAAATATTTTTCTGTTATGGAGAAATAGGCCTCTTAAGGATATAAATAACTTAGCTAAGGAATGTCTTCATTCATTGGACATTCAAAAACGATAGATGTGCACACATGGCCAAAAGTTTCTTTTACTAATCATTGCGTGTTATGTTGACTGAGGAAATTTTGTCCCTTTTTTTCTATACTTTATAACATTTTACTTTAGTAGTAAATTATCTATTCTATTCGAGAAAATGGAGGATATGCAACGGAAAATTTCCCCTATAAAAATAACACTTTATCTTAATACAAATACAACAACAACAGGCCCAGTGTAATCCCACAAGTGGGGTTTGGGGAGGGTAGTATGTACGCTGACCTTACCCCTACCTTCGAGAAGGCAGAGAGGTCGTTTCCGAAAGATCCTCATCTTAATGCAAATAAAAGATAATAAATAATAGTGTACGTAATAAAAATTTCAAAACCATATGAGGAATAAAGAAGAGCTTACAAACCTTGGTTTTGCAATAACGACATCCTTTGGGGATACAATATAGTATAAGGGTTCATCACCAGCAGCCCACTGACCTCCTGCATAGCTGCTACCTATAATCATTTGGACATGTTACATTGTCCCATAAAAACTCTCACCGCATGCCAATGTGAAAGAAGAAGGAATTAAGGAACTAGCTATAGTCAAGCAAAGAGTACCATAGAATGGAGCATGAGCGAGCGAATAGTCTTTGGCCTTGTAATGCTCAAAACCGTGAACAGGAAGAGCGTCCGTCGCGAGCTCATCATTATTCCACGTCACAACTCGCACTTCTGGTCTTTGAGCATTTCCCTGTTAGATATTCATAAAGTCCAGCAACTATTACCATATAAATTTATCAAATAATAGGGACATTGGTAGGCTCAAGTGTGCAAAAGTTGAAGTTCAGAAAAATGCCCTCAACTCTTCAAGAACAAACCATAAAGAGGATAAGTGAAGGAAACCATATAATTCATGCATACAAAGATGGTTTCATGTGTTAGAACACTGCACAGACATGACTTTTTAGATGGCTACGGTAGTTGAATGCACTTTCCTCCTCTTTTTTGTATTATTTTATTTCGACCCATTAACCCTCCTCAACTACTGGGTTTTTTGTTGTTGTTGTTGTTGTAACCCTCCTCAACTTCTAATATACACATAACGCCTTCAAATCTTTGCATTGAAGTGATGTCCAGTACGTTTTCATCCAAGTTAGCAAAAAGTGTATACATAACCCATTTTCGTTTTCAAAAGCAAGAACTCTTACAAAAGTGAGCTGCATGTGGACTAGATTAACCTTCTCACTAAAGACAAACCTCTTCAGCCCCTATGCTCCCAGTCCAACCCTTCATCCGGAACAGTTGACTCCATCCCGAGCCTCTATCCACTTCCTCCAGTCCTATATTTATCTTCTTCTTTTTTTGGTGTTGAAAGTTAAGAGTTAAATTGCTAAAAATTTTATGAAAAATAGGTTCGCGTTAAAGTTGTCGAATTGAAAAATGGATTCCTGAATGCTTAGTTTGTGAATCATGAATCTTATCGTAACAGAAGATGCAGAAGAAATTACAAATTGCTTACAATATCATAGTTCATTCCCTAAGCTTTAGGTGTAGTTGAAAACAGCAATCGTGGTTGAAAACTCAACAAAAAAAGGAAATTATAGGTTCACAGAAGTAGCGTAACGACACTTCTTGACGATACCACCCTTCATCACTATCTGAATTACACATACATGTTGAGCATATGAGAGCATTTCACCAAACATAAAGTAGAGCAAGTAATGAGATTGATCCATGAAGGAAAAGGGCCAAGTACAAAGAGATTTGATCCGCAAGTCAAGATCAAGGTCCAAAAAAAAAGAAAAGGAAACAGTTACCTGTCTGGAGGGAATAGTGCTGCTGAAGTCCTTCTCTCCATCTTCTTCACCCGGAATATAAGCTAGAATAACCAAAGAATCACCAAAAGGAGCAATTCCTGAAATGAAATAGCTGGTTTGAAAAGATGCCACTATATCCACCTGATTCAGACTAGACATAGGTATATGCTTATACGTCCCATTCACGCCTTTGCTTTGAGTTGTTCTTATCAATGCGATTTTCACAGAAGTTCCCCAACCAATGACCAAAAGAGTGTCGTCCTGAATGTCATTATAAAACAAGAGAACAAGCCAGAATAATCAGAAGTAAGACACATGATAACTGAGCACCAAAAAGTACAACTGCGTTCTTACTTATTCAAAAAAGATTAAGATTACCACTATGATCTTATTCTCCTTGCAAAATATGCAGGGAAAGGCTACACAAAGTAGCAGCATTAAATTGCATTATCACATTTCTTAATCTCTTCTAAGTGAAGAAATATGTATTAACACAAAATGAGTACAAATCGATGGATATGGTTGCTGCTCGTAAGCTGCATGAGGGTCACAAAGCCAACCTGCCAAACTATATGAGGGAGCAGCAGTTCAGGTCGAGGAATCCCACGAGGTCTTTCAATAAATGTTATACGCTGATCATTGGCAGCATCATAGACTTTAACTCCTGTATCATTTGCCCAGGCGACGAGGCTACTTCTCCACTTCACCGCATGAATTGGACCTTCACCAGAGTGCAAAACCTGCCAAATAAAAGCACACTAGGAATAATCAAAAGACTCCCAAGGTCTTTCCAAGTCTTTCGGTATAGAAAAGTGCAGGTAAATAATTACCACACAAAAACATACAACAAACCTGGTCACGATAGCCTAGCCACTTCTTAACATTTAAATACAAATGACCTGCCAAACCACCAGTAACAAATCTTCTGGAAGATTTTCTTGCATAATCAGGGTCTAGAGCAATGGCCTTCATTGGTCGGTGATAATCAAATTTCATTCTCTCATCAGTAAAAAGACTATTTATTACAACAGAGCCATCATCAGAGCAGCTACCAACGTATTCTCCTTCTGTGTCAAAGCAAAGGTCATTGACAGCAGCAGTGTGAGCAGCAAACTCCTTAATCTGTAGAAAATTAAAGTTGCTTTTATGTACAAACTAAATGATGAAATGCATACTGGTAGAACATTAATACTTTTGCCTACTGTGAAAATAGAGATAAGTCCATAAGGTTTAGCTCTTGATGGTGTTTTTTTAAAACAAAAATGAGGATGGGGTTATATTTATGCACATTTTTTTTTTTTTACAATAGTGGGTCCGTACAAGCTTGCGTGCAACTCCACTGAATACCTGCATCCTCTCGCCAGTACAAAAATCACCTAGCTTTTTCGCCTCTACTAAGATTTGAACTCAAGTCTCTCATGGTCTCCATTAGGCCTCACAGTTAGACGTTAAGTGCTTATGCACATGTTATCATAAATCTTACAAAATCAAGTAGAAGCACCAATTCAAGTAGAGCCTTATTAACAACAAAATAATCCAATAAAAATATGTTTAAACTATCATCAGGACTAAATCAAATTAAAGGCAAAAAAACTCGATAAAGTTTACTATAAGGTGATTGACTAATCAATGCTTCATAGAGAATTCAAATAATTACACAAAGTAACATGAACTTCAGTCACGAATAAAATAAAGTACGAGTTAGAACTTAGAAGTCAATTCAATTCAATTAAAGAGAAAATACTAATCACCTGATTACCGAGGAAATCTAGAATGTGAACAGCTCCAGCGTGTGTACCAAGGGCGATCATTCGTTCGGCGACGGCAATACACGTGGCAGCATCAGTTGATAGTAGCGACGGCACACTACCGCCCATTCTCTGATACTTCAACCTCGGCTCATGCTCCTCCTCTTCTTCTTCTTCTCCAGAATCTTCTTCAGAATCTTCTTCTTCTCTCTCATCGTCGCCGTCGATTCCATTCTCCGATGGCATTTGAGACATCACGATACTGTTCATCGCCGTAGAAGAATTACTAAGAGAATTAAGAGAGAGAGAGAGAGAGAGATCTATCTGGAAAGCGGAAATTGAGCTTCTTTGAAAAGATGAAGAAACCTTTTTGGTGCACGTTAAACAGTTGATTATTATTTAACGGACTAATAATTTATTTGCAACAAAACAAAAGGAAGCTGACGAATTATGATTACCACCTGTCCGCTTCTTTGTCCTTAATCCTCATTTATTTTATTTTTTAAATAAATTTTGGATATTTCCATATTGGATTAGGAATGTTTCTTGTTTGTTTTTGTTTTGGTAAATGTCTTTTTCTTTTTGTCAATCAGAGTGGTCTTTTTGGTATACAGAATGAGTTAATTTCAGTACTGAGTTTTAAACTCTCCTTTTTTAAATATCTAGTCAATGAGGTTTAAGTAGCTTTGAGAAGATAATAACATTGTTTACCCCTAAATCGGATAACAATTGAATTTATACGCGATTTTAAGGATATGTAATCTAATTTGATACAAAGCGAGAAATCAGATCTAATATGGAAGAATAAGTAAAAAAATAAATACAAACAAAACCATGTAGATTGAACAACTTAAACCTCGGAAGGTTAATTTCCTTTGAATTATGTGATATTATTGAAGCCAGAATAATATGAACAAGCTGGAAAAAATAGTATTTTGTTCTCTTAAGTATGTTACAATGTGTCCAATGACTTACTCCATTCCCTTTATATATATACAGGGAGATGAAACCTTTAAGACATTATTTTATAGAAAATTATTTAGACCGTTGGTTCCCTTTTTGACTTAATCCCGTAATTTTCGCCATAATGATTGGTCAATTGCGAGAATCACGGATACTTGTCGTGTGAGTTGGCAAAGCTTTTCTTCGAGGTCATTTGAAGCGGGGTCGGTCGTGCCCCCGATAAACTCGAGGGCAAATCTGATAGTCTTGTTCGAACTTCGATCCTCGATATCAAGCTCGGTTACATCTGTAACTTCGATCTCTTACGTAGGTGTCGAGCCTTGACCTATTATTCCAGATGCCTCGATCAAGCATAGAGCTCGGTTATACCCGTATACAGATAGTCCTCTCGTTTTTCGGAGAGTAAGCGATTAAAAACGATATGAACCCTCAGTCCTTACTTCGATAAATCATGACGACGGGTACATGGCGTAGGTGATAAGAATAGTGGAAACAACTCGTCAGTCCAGTCTTCGAGGCATTTAATGTATGTCAGTTGATGGTCGGCTACCTCGGGAGATGAAACGCCGCTTGAGGAACCTATAAATACCCTTTAATCCATTTGTTAGAACTTTTACGCTCACATCCTTCTTGCGTTCTAAGAACTTCATCTTCTGTTTTTTTCATTGCCAACCTCAAAGCTTCCCCTTATCAACAATCTCTTTCCTTCACTTTTTTTATTATAAAAATGGCAAAAACTTCAAAGTCTGTTCCTAAAGAAGAAACACATTCTTCTTCAAAACCTTCTGAAAACGCTCCTCATGCTGCTACTGAGGAACCCCCTCTGAGATCATACATCCCTACCGGGTGCCCTAATGTGGCTGATTTCAAGGTTGAGAATACGCCTATGGTACAGGGTCGATGCGAACCGGTCTCGAGGTACATATGTACGATCACAGACAATATCCTCGATAGGGTTAAAGAGGATTGCAACTGGGTAGGCAAACACGTAGTGGTTCCTACCCCTGAAGAATCAATTACCACATACGTGGAGGGTATCTTAAGTGTTTACATTTATCCTTTCACGTTGGGTCCTCTAGACCCGGTTATCGTAGCCTTTTGCAAAAGGTATGATGTGACGCTTGGGCAGATACATCTTTTATTTTGGAGGATCGTTATTCTGCTTCGATTCTTTGTGAGCAAGGTCGAGGGATGTCCATTCACCATCGACCATCTCATGCGCCTGTAGAGCCCTCGACTTTACCGAGGAGGGTTAATTAAGCTTGCACGCCGAGTCATCAAGACCTTGTTCTCGAGTATCGAAACCGGGGCTGGTTAGGTAGATTTGTTCGAGTGAGAACCTCAGACTTAATCCCGGCCGCGGACATGCCGTTCCCTGAGAAATGGAACATGAAACGTAAGTTTAGCTTTGCCTTCGGTATTCCTTTTATTGCTTTTCATTCCGTTTGGTTTCTCATCGATGCTATGTGATGCAGCTGTTGCCCAGATGTCGAACCCCATTCCCGAACTTAAAGAATGGGTCGAGGGCATTGCGACACTGAGACTTTATTCCGAATGCTTATGGCGTGAGATCTCGACGGGCCGATGGGAGGACCGTAATCATGGTAAGGGTTTTTCCTTAATAATACATCTGATCTTATTTTTTCATCATCAGTCTCTGATCCGTTATATTTTCATTTTGTTGGTTTAGGAAAGGTCGTCGAGATGAGGCCTCCATCAGCTGATGGTGATATACACTCTGATCCCCTCGCTTTGAAATAGGGCAAAGAGAAGAGGAAAAGAAAAACTTCGAGTCCCTCGGCCTATGAAAGGAAAAGACCGAGTAAACGACCTGCGCAGAAACCTAAGAAAACCAGCGCCCAAGAACTTTCATCGGACTCACTTAATTGGTTGAGGGATGAGTCCGAGGAAGAAGAAAATTCTGAGTTAGTGGCCCGCGTGAGAAGCGGCTTTGAAATGCCTCGAGCCATGGAGGTCGTGGAATAAACAGCGGCTGAAGTCTCCGAGAGGGTCGAGACCGATTTGGCCCGAGCCAGTGAGGTCGAGAAGGAAAATATGACTGGTACATCCCGGTCATAAGATAACGTTCCCGAAGAGGCGCTTGGGGTAATTGACCTTTCTGGGTCGCTTTCGTTTACAACTTCTATGATAAACGAGCCCCAGGCGTTGAAAGGTAACCTCGACGACGGGGCCCAAGGAGTAGCCGATTCTTTCCATAATTTTTTCGACAGCCTAGATCCCACTGCTTCGGAGGATGTTACTTGTTTTGGCGACCTAACGGTACCAAGGAAGATACCGTCCCCGGGAGCTGGCGGGTCCTCTTTGAGCCCGAAATTAGTGAATCAGTTCCCTACTTCGAGTGTTGATCCTATTCGAAGGCGAGCAATTTATATGTCCATCCCGGAGGACGCCTGGGTTTTTTCTGTCTCGGTGGGAATTGCTAGTTACCTTCGGTGCTTAGTGACCGAAGAGGATCAAATCAAAATGAACGAGGTAGAGGCGCCCTGACTTTTCAACGAAGCTCAACAGGCCCTGAATCGGGTAATTTCGCATATCCCTTTGCTATATACTTAGATTCAACGGAAAAGGTCCAAATATGCCCTTGTACTATACGAAATTGAGCACATTTGCCCTTCGTTAATACTTTAGCTCAAATATGCCCTTACCGTCACATAGTTGGTCCATATATGTCCTTAGAGTTACACAGTTTGCCATATATGCCCTTTTTGAAATGGAATCCACCCAAACTAATTAGCTCTTTCGTTAATTGTATTAAAGTGTATTACAAACACTATTTCCTTTTTATTTGTATTTTTTTTCTTTACCCATCTCTTTTCTTTCTTCTTTTTTATTTTCTTCTTTTTTTTCCTTTTTTCTTTCTCCCTTATCCAATTTCCTCTATTACTGATGTCTTCTCCATTTTCGTCACCAATTTCACTTGACAAAACTCATGAATTCCAATTACTAAAAAAATTCTCGCATAAGAATATTTTAATATATCATATGTTTGTCAATTTTTTAATTTTTACTGAACATATATTTAGTTCTAAATAATTTAACTAAATAAGATTGAAATACTATTTATGTAATAAAAAACCCGAACAATCCAACAAAATCGAACAATCCAAACCGATATAATTGGTCTGGTTTGGTTTTGATAAAAAACGAACCAACCCGTTCCATGTACACCCCTAATTTACATAGTTAAGAAAAAAGATGGAAAAAGACTAACAACTCAAATTTATAACACTACAACTTGAACTCTAGGCTTTTAATCATTAAATTATTTGTCTGAAAATAATTTAAATATTTTGGTCGTTTGAGTATTGTTAAAGGTTGGGATATTTTTATTATTTTATAGTTTAAACCATAATTTTTGGAACAATTTAATTTCGTTTATTTAAAGGGCTAGTAAAATTGGAACTTGATTACCTTATGGGAGAATTTTCTTAGTAATTGGAATTCATGAGTTTTGTCAAGTGAAATTGGTGACGAAAATGGAGAAGACATCAGTAATGGAGGAAACAGATAAGGGAGAAAGAAAAAAAGAGAAAAAAATAAAAAAGAAGAAAAAAAAGAGAAAGGTAAAGAAAAAAGTACTAATAAAAAGAAAATAATATTTGTAATACATTTTAATACAATTAACGAAAGAGCTAATTAGTTTGGGTGAATTCCATTTCAAAAAGGGCATATATGGGCCAACTGTGTATCTAAAATGGCATATATGGACCAACTATGTGACGGTAAGGGCATATTTGAGCTAAAGTATTAACGAAGGGCAAATGTGCTCAATTTCGTATAGTACAAGGGCATATTTGGACCTTTGCCCTAGATTCAATAGTGAATAATCCTAACATCTTCCTTTCTGTTTGCAGGACTCAGTGCTTTATCATGAGGCTTTTCTCCGATACCGGGAGGATTTCAAGCGTCACAAGGCCGAGACTTGGGAGCTTGCCGAGAAGAAGGATACTTACAAGCTTCTTAGTGAGAAGCTTCAGGCCGTGTTAGAAGCGGCTCGGAAGGAGCATGTCGGTTTGCTCGAGCAGGTAATATGAATATTCAATATTAGTGATGATGATTCAGATACTTTGGCTAACGACCCGAAACTACAGTCTCAAAAAAGACTTGACCAGATCGGACAGCTTTAGGCAGAGGTGGACACGGTGAAGGTCGAGGCCGAAAAATAGAAGGAAAATATGGACCGTTTGGCCTCGGAAAAAGAAACTGCCCAGGCACAATTAGCTTCTGCTGAGGTTCAGCTTCGGGATGCAAAGGAGAATAACTCAACGCAGGCCAAAACGATTGAGGAACTCCAATCTAAGCTCAGTTTAGATGTTTCTGGCCAAGAGAATCTGGCCAAGGAGTTCGAGGCTACCAAGTTAGAAGTCATTACGGCCCGAAACGAAGCTGATAAAAGGGTGGCCCAGCTCAAAGTTGATGCCGAGGCTATACAGAAGCACGCAAAAAGTATGGTGAAGACCCTCGAGGGAGTCCATGCCCATAATTTTGACATATTGAACGAAATTGAGAACGCCAATACATGCGAAGCCAATGATCGAAGGCTAGCTTTTTCCGAGGACGATTCCGATGCATCTGAAGAATCGGGCGAGTCTGGTGGCGAGGGAGACTCCGAAGGCGATGACGCATCCCCCAGTAAATATTAGGCCATTTAAATTTTGTACTGTTTATTTTGTTGAGGCAATTTGGCCTTTGTATATGACATGTAACAAGGCTATTCAACCTTTGTAAAAAACACTTTGATATATATAAGGCCTCTTTTATAGCTTTCGAATTTCTTCTTTTCTTTATTATTTATTTTCAAAGGCCGAGATGCCTTAGCATGAAATAATTAGGTTATGTTCGAAGGTTCGAACAAACCTTGCCTTTATCGCCTTTTTGGGTTATGGCCAAATAAGCTTCATGCCCTCGAATTTTATTAACTCGGACTAGCCTTAGCCTTTAAATTAGGGCAATGCCAAATAAGCTTCATGCCCTTGAGTTTTATTAACTCGGACTAGCCTTAGTCTTTAAATTTAGGCAATGCCAAATAAGCTTCATGCCCTCAAGTTTTATTAACTCGAATTAGCCTTAGCCTTTAAATTCGGGGCATATCAAATAAGCTTCATGCCCTCGAGTTTTATTAAATCGGACTGGCCTTAGCCTTTAAATTCGGGCAATGCTAAATAAGCTTCATGCCCTCGAGTTTTATTTACTCGGACTGGCCTTAGCCTTTAAATTCGGTCAATGCCAAATAAGCTTCATGCCCTCGAGTATTATTAACTCGGACTGGCCTTAGCCTTTAAATTCGGGCAATGCCAAATAAGCTTCATGCCCTCGAGTATTATTAACTCGGACTGGCCTTAGCCTTTAAATTCGGGCAATGCCAAGTAAGCTTCATGCCCTCGAGTTTTATTAACTCGGACTTACCTTAGCCTTTAAATTAGGGCAATGCCAAATAAGCTTCATGTCCTCGAGTTTTATTAACCCGGACTGGCCTTAGCCTTTAAATTCGGGCAATGCCAAATAAGCTTCATGCCCTCGAGTTTTATTAACTCGGACTGGATTTAGCCTTTAAATTCGGACAATGCCAAATAACTTTCATGCCCTCGAGTTTTATTAACTCGGACTGGCCTTAGCCTTTTAAGTTAGGCAATGCCTACAATCCCCGAGTGAAGTGAATGTTCGAACTTGGATTAAGGTGTCCCTTGGGCTAGATATATGCAGGAAATTCCTTGAAAACTGCAAGTGATGTTTTTGATGATGAGATGCTTATATGCAAATAAGAGTCTCATTTTTTATTCCTATACATAATACTTGTACATGTATACACGTTTTGTACCAGGGCTTGAATGATTTGAGCGGGCACGGTTCATTTGATCATTTGGTCCTTACAATAAATCCTGTTGGTCGAGGCCCTTCTATCACGGAGTCGAAATGCCTTGTTAAGTCCAATATCCGAGGACATTGCCCCTCAGTGTTCAAGTTTGACTGACGAGAGGCCTTGAATGCTGTCGTGATTATTGTCACCGATTTGTAGCCTGCCTTCGATTTCTAAGTTAGCACGATTACTTGTTGCCTCGTTAAAAATATTATCTAAAAACCCATTTGGGACAAAACCGGTACAAGGGGAAAGAGTGCAACGCGTGCTTTCAGACCTTGTATCTCGTATCATCCTTTGTGGGTTGCCTGCAAGTGTCAGTTTTAAATGTTAAAAAGATAAACAGAAGAAAGAATTGGGGTCGTACCTTAGCAATAATATCGTTTTTAAGTGAGATACATTCCTGTTGTTCAGTAATTGTTCGCCGTTCATTGTTCCGAGCTTGTAGGATCCTTTTCCAGTGATCTCGATAATTTGGTACGGTCCTTCCCAGTTTGGCCCCAATTTCCTTTCGTTCGGGTTTCGGGTGCTCAGTGTAATTTTTCTTAATACTAAGTCCCAGTATTGAAATACCGAAGGTTGGCCCTTCAATTATAATATCTCTCAATCCGCTGTTTTTGGGTGGCCAAACGGACAAGGGCGGCTTCACACCTTTCATCTAATGGTTCCAGGCTCGTACTCATATCGTCTTCATTTGATTCCCTTATTGCATGTTGGAATCTGATGCTTGGTTCTCCGACCTCGACCAGTATTAAAGCTTCAGTGGTGTAAACTAAGAAAATGGTGTGGATCCGGTACTGGACTTCGAGGTTGTACGGTACGCACATATGATCTCAGGTAGCATTTCTTTCCATTTTCCTTTGGCGTTGATCTATCTCTTTATGAGGTTATGGATTATGGTTTTGTTGGTGGATTCTGCTTATCCGTTCCCACTGGGATGGTAAGGAGTGGATAAGATCCTTTTGATCTTATGGTCTTTAAAAAACTTGCTTACTTTGCTGCCAATAAAATGTTTTCCGTTATCGCACACAATCTCGGCCGGTATTACGAATCGACATATAATGTGATCCTAGATAAAATCGATGACTTCTTTTTCTCTGACATTTTCAGATGCCTGTGCTTCCACCTATTTAGAAAAATAGTCGGTCATAAATAAAATAAATTGGGCCTTAACGGGCGCCCACAGAAGAGGGCCAACGATGTCCATCTCCCATTTCATGGATGACCATAGTTATAATACCGAATGTAAAGGATCTCCTGCTCGATGAATCACCGGAGCATGCCTTTGGCATTCATCGCATTTTCAAACAACTCCTTTACGTCTTTTTCCATGTCGATCCAGCATTAACTAACTCTGATTATTTTTTGAGCCAATGATTCGGCGCCCGAGTGATTTCCACAGGTACCTTCGTGGATTTCCCTCAAAACGTATTCGGTGTCCCCTGGTCCCAAACATGTCGCCATCGGGCCGTCAAACGTTCTTCTGACTAAGGTTCCATCATCAGATAAACTAAACCAGGCTGCCTTGGTACATAGGGTCCTCGATGCTTTTGGGTCCGAGGGTAGTTTTTCGATCTTCATATATTCTACGTACTTATTCCTCCAGTCCCACGTTAGGCTCATTGAATTGATCTCGGCGTGGCCTTGCTCCACCACCGATATAATAAGCTACACAATTTCCCTCGAGTTGATCTCGTTGTCTTCGACTGACGATCCCAAGTTAGGGAGGGCATCAACTTCGCTGTTTTGATCCCGAGGTACATGTTGCAAAGTCCATTCTTTGAATTGATGTAATGTCACCTACAACTTGTCCAAGTATCTCTGCATTCGTTCTTTTTTGATTTCGAATATCCTGTTAACCTGGTTTACCACAAGGAATGAGTCACACTTGCCTTCGATCACCTCTGCCACCAAGCTTTTAGCTAACTCGAGGCCTGCAATCATGGCCTCATATTCGGCCTCGTTGTTAGTCAATTTCACAGTCTTAATAGATTGCCTAATTATATTGCATGTCAGTGGCTTTAGTACGATGCCAAGCCCGGATCCTTTCGCGTTTGAGGCACCGTCTGTGAAGAGGGTCCAGATTCCCGAAGAAGTCCCCGAGTCAATCAATAACTCTCTTTCGACCACGAGTATTAAATTCGGCGTAAAGTCAGCCACGAAATATGCCAAATTTTGTGACTTAATGGCGGTCCGGGGCCGATACTCAATATCGTAACCACTTACTTCCATGTCCCATTTGGCCAATCGGCCTAAGAGTTCAGGCTTATGCATAATGTTTCTTAACGGGTATGTTGTTACGACATATGAGGTGACATTGGAAGTATGGGTTTAATTTCCTGGAGGTACTTAGTAAAGCGAGCGCCAACATTTCTACGTGAGGGTATTTAGTTTCGGCCTCGTCCAAGATCTGTCTAACATAATAAATCAGAAATCGCATACCTTGCTCTTCCCGAACTAGGACTCCACTTACCGATTTTTGACTGCCCGAATTTAAAGGCTAAGGCCAGTCCAAGTTAATAAAACTCGAGGGCATGAAGCTTATTTTGCATCGCCCGAATTTAAAGGCTAATCTCAGTCCAAGTTATTAAAACTCGAGGGCATGAAGCTTTTTTGGCATTGCCGGAATTTAAAGGCTAAGGCTAGTCCGAGTTAATAAAACTCGAGGGCATGAAGCTTATTTTGCATCGCCCGAATTTAAAGGCTAATCTCAGTCCAAGTTATTAAAACTCGAGGGCATGAAGCTTTTTTGGCATTGCCGGAATTTAAAGGCTAAGGCTAGTCCGAGTTAATAAAACTCGAGGGCATGAAGCTTATTTGGCATTGCTCGAATTTAAAGGCTAGGTCTAGTCCGAGTTAATAAAACTCGAGGGTATGAAGATTATTTGGCATTGCCCGAATTTTAAGACTAAGGGTAGTCCGAGTTAATAACACCCGAGGGTATGAATCTTAGTTGGCATTGCCTGAATTTAAAGGTTAAGGCCAATATGAGTTAATAAAACTTGAGGGCATGAATCTTATTTGGAATTTCCCGAATTTAAAGGCTAAGGCCTGTCAGAGTTAATAAAACTCGAGGGCCTGAAGCCTTTTTTGCCATTGCCCGAATTTTAAAGCTAAGGCCAGTCCGAGTTAATAAAACTCGAGGGCATGAAGCTTATTTGGCATTGCCCGAATTTAAAGACTAAGTCAGATTAGAGTTAATAAAACTCGAGAGCATGAAGCTTATTTGGCATTTCCCGAATTTAAAGGCTAAGGCCAGTCCGAGTTAATAAAACTCGAGGGCATGAAGTTCATTTGGCATTGACCGAATTTAAAAGCTAAGAACAATCCAAGTTAATAAAACTCGAGGGCATAAAGTTTATTTGGCAATTGCCGAATTTAAAGGCTAAGGCTAGTCCGAGTTAATAAAACTCGAGGGCATGAAACTTCTTTGGCATTGCCCGAATTTAAAGGTTACGCCAGTACAAGTCAATAACACTAGAGGGCATGAAGCTTATTTGGCATTTCCCTATTTTAAAAGCTAAGGCCAGTCCGAGTTAATAAAACCGCGGGCATGAAGCTTATTAGGGATTGCCCGAATTCAAAGGCTAAGGCTAGTCCGAGTTAATAAAAGTCAAGGGCATGAAACTTATTTTGCATTGCCCGAATTTAAAGGCAAAGTCCAGTTCGAGTTAATAAAACTCGATGGCATGAAACTTATTTGGCATTGGCCGAATTAAAAGGCTAAGGTTAGTTCGAGTTAATAAAGCTCGAGGGCATGAAGCTTATTTGGCATTGCCCGAATTTAAAGACTAAGGCCAATTCGAGTTAATAAAACTCGAGGGCATGGAGCTTAATTGGCATTACCCGAATTTAAAGGTTAAGGCTAGTTCGAGTTAATAAAACTCGAGGGCATTAAGCTTATTTGGCATTGCCCGAATTTAAAGGCTAAGGCCAGTCTGAGTTAATAAAACGTGAGGGCATGAAGTTTATTTAGCATTTCCCGAATTTAAAGGCTTAGGCTAGTCCGAGTTAATAAAACTCGAGGGCATAAAGCTTATTTGGCATTGCCCGAATTTAAAGGCTAAGGCCAGTCTGAGTTAATAAAACGTGAGGGCATGAAGTTTATTTAGCATTTCCCGAATTTAAAGGCTTAGGCTAGTCCGAGTTAATAAAACTCGAGGGTATGAAGCTTAATTGGCATTTCCCGAATTTAAAGGCTAAGTCTAGTCCGAGTTAATAATATTCGAGGGCATGAAGCTTATTTGGCATTGCCCGAATTTAAAGACTAAGTCAAATTAGAGTTAATAAAACTCGAGAGCATGAAGCTTATTTGGCATTTCCCGAATTTAAAGGCTAAGGCCAGTCCGAGTTAATAAAACTCGAGGGCATGAAGTTCATTTGGCATTGACCGAATTTAAAAGCTAAGAACAATCCAAGTTAATAAAACTCGAGGGCATAAAGTTTATTTGGCAATTGCCGAATTTAAAGGCTAAGGCTAGTCCGAGTTAATAAAACTCGAGGGCATGGAGCTTAATTGGCATTACCCGAATTTAAAGGTTAAGGCTAGTTCGAGTTAATAAAACTCGAGGGCATTAAGCTTATTTGGCATTGTCCGCATTTAAAAGCTAAGGCTAGTTCGAGTTAATAAAACCCGAGGGCATGAAGCTTATTTGGCATTTCCTAAATTTAAAGGCTAAATCCAATCCGAGTTAATAAAACTCGAGGGCATAAAGCTTATTTGGCATTGCCCGAATTTAAAGGCTAAGGCCAGTCTGAGTTAATAAAACGTGAGGGCATGAAGTTTATTTAGCATTTCCCGAATTTAAAGGCTTAGGCTAGTCCGAGTTAATAAAACTCGAGGGTATGAAGCTTAATTGGCATTTCCCGAATTTAAAGGCTAAGTCTAGTCCGAGTTAATAATATTCGAGGGCATGAAGCTTATTTGGCATTGCCCGAATTTAAAGACTAAGGCCAGTCCGAGTTAATAGAACTCGAGGGCATGAAGCTTATTTGGCATTTCCTTATTAAAAGTCTAAGGCCGGTCCAATTTAATAAAACTAGAGGGCATGTAGCTTATTTGGCATTGCCCGAATTTAAAAGCTAAGGCAGTTTGAGTTAATAAAACTCGGGGGCATGAGACTTATTTGGCATTGCCCGAATTTAAAGGCTAAGGCCAGTCCGAGTTAATTAAACTCGAGGGCATGAAGCTTATTTGGNGGCTAAGGCCAGTCCGAGTTAATTAAACTCAGGGCATGAAACTTGTTTGGCAATGCCCGAATTTAAAGGCTAAGGCGAGTCCAATTTGATAAAACTCAAGGGCATGAATCTTATTTGGCATTGCCCGAATTTAAAGGCTAAGGTCAGTCCGAGTTAATAAAACTCGAAGGCATGAACCTTATTTGGCATTGCCCTAATTTAAAGGCTAAGGCCAGTTCGAGTTAATAAAACTTGAGAGCATGAATCTTATTTGGCATTTCCCGAATTTAAATGCTAAGGCCAGTTCGAGTTAATAAAACTCGAGGGCATGAAACTTATTTGGCATTGCCCGAATTTAAAGGCTAAGGCTAGTCCGAGTTAATAAAATTCGAGGGCATGAAACTTATTTGGCATTGCCCGAATTTAAAGGCTAAGGCTAGTCCGAGTTAATAAAATTCGAGGGCATGAAACTTATTTGGCATTGCCCGAATTTAGAGGTTAAGCCAGTACAAGTTAATAACACTAGAGGGCATGATGCTTATTTGTCATTGGCCGAATTTAAAGTCTAAGGCCAGTCCGAGTTAATAAAACACGAGGGCATGAAGCTTATTGGGGATTGCCCGAAATTAAAGGCTAAGGCCAGTCCGAGTGAATAAAACTCGAGGGCATGAAGATTATTTTGCATTGCTCGAATTTAATGGCTAAGGCCAGTCCGAGTTAATAAAACTCGATGACATGAAGCCTTTTTGGCATTGCCCGAATTTAAAGGCTAAGTCCAGTCCTAGTTAATCAAAAACTCGAGGGCATGAACCTTATTTGGTATTGCCCGAATTTAAAGGCTAAGGCCAGTCCGAGTTAATAAAACTCAAGGGAATGAAGCTTGTTTGGTATTGGCCAAATTTAAAGGCTAAGGCCAGTCCAAGTTAATAAAACTCGAAGGCATGAAGCTTATTTGGCATTGCTCAAATTTAAAGGCTAGGTCTAGTCCGAGTTAATATAACACGAGGGCATGAAGATTATTTTGCATTGCCTAAATTTTAAGGCTAATGCCAGTCCGAATTAATAAAACCCGAGCACATGAATCTAATTTGGCATTGCCTGAATTTAAAGGTTTAGGCCAATACGAGTTAATAAAACTCGAGGGTAAGAAGCTTATTTGGCATTGCCCGAATTTAAAGGCTAAGGTCAGTTTGAGTTAATAAAACTCGAGGTCATGAAGCTTATTTGGCATTGCCCGAATTTAAAGGCTAAGGTCAGTTTGAGTTAATAAAACTCGAGGTCATGAAGCTTATTTGGCATTGCCCGAATGTAAAGGCTAAGGCCAGTTCGAGTTAATAATACTCGAGGGCATGAAGCTTATTTGGCATTGGACGAATTTAAAGGCTAAGTCCAGTCCGAGTTAATAAAACCCGAGGGCCTGAAGCTTAATTGGCATTTCCCGAATATAAAGGCTAAGTCTACTCCGAGTTAATAATACTCGAGGGCATGAAGCTTATTTTGCTTTGCCCGGTTTTTAAAAGCTAAGGCCAGTCCGAGTTAATAGAACTCGAGGGCACGCACCTTATTTGGCATTTCCTTAATTAAAAGGCTAAGGCCGGTCCAAGTTAATAAAACTCGAAGGCATAAAGATTATTTGGCATTGCCCGAATTTAAAGGCTAAGGCCAGTCCGAGTTAATACAACTCAAGGGCATGAAACGTATTTGGCATTTTTCGAATTTAGAAGTTAAGCCAGTACAAGTTAATAACACTAGAGGACATAAAGCTTATTTGGCATTGGCCGAATTTAAAGTCTAAGGCCAGTCCGAGTTAATAAAACACGAGGGCATGAAGCTTATAGGGATCGCCCGAATTTAAAGGCTAAGGCCAGTCCGAGTTAATAAAACTCGAGGGCATGAAGATTATTTTTCATTGCTCGAATTTAAAGGCTAAGGTCAGTCTGAGTTAATAAAACTCGAGGGAATGAAGCTTATTTGGCATTGCCCAAATTTAAAGGCTAAGGCCAGTCCTAGTTAATAAAACTCGAGGGCATGAAGCTTATTTGGCATTTTCCCAATTTAAAGGCTAAGGCGAGTCCGAGTTAATAATACTCGAGCGCATGAAACTTATTTGGCGTTGACCGAATTTAAAGGTTAAGACAGTACAAGTTAATAACACTAGAGGGCATGAACCTTATTTGGCATTGCTCGGTTATAAAAGCTAAGGCCAGTCTGAGTTAATAAAATCCGAGGGCATGAATCTTATTTGGTATTGCATGAATTTAAAGGTTAAGGCCAATACGAGTTAATAAAACTCGAGGGCAAGAAGATTATTTAGCATTGCCTGAATTTAAAGGCTAAGGTCAGTCCGAGTTAATAAAACTCGAGGGCATGAAGCTTATTTTGCATTGCCTGAATTTAAAGGTTAAGGCCAGTTCGAGTTAATAAAACTCGTGGGCATGAAGCCTATTTGACATTTCCCGAATTAAAAGGCTAAGGCCAGTCCGAGTTAATAAAACTCGAGGGCATGGAGCTTATTTGACATTGACCGAATTTAAAAGCGAAGACCAATCCGAGTTAATAAAACTCGAGGGCATGAAACTTATTTGGCATTGGCCGAATTTAAAGGCTAAGGCCAGTCCGAGTTAATAATATCGAGGGCATAAAGCTTACTTTGCATTGCCCGGTTTTAAAAGCTAAGGCCAGTCCGAGTTAATAGAACTCGAGGGCATGAAGCTTATTTGGCATTTCCTTAATTAAAAGGCTAAGGTCGGTCCAAGTTAATAAAACTCGAGGGCATGAAGATTATTTGGCATTGCCCGAATTTAAAAGCTAAGGCAGTCTGAGTTAATAAAACTCGAGGGCATGAGACTTATTTGGCATTGCTCGAATTTAAAGGCTAAGGCCAGTCCGAGTTAAATAAACTCAGGGCATGAAACGTGTTTGACAATGCCCGAATTTAAAGGCTAAGGCCAGTCCGATTTAATAACACTCGAGGGCATGAAGCTTATTTGGCATTGCCCGAATGTAAAGGCTAAGGTCAGTCCGAGTTAATAAAACTCGAGGGCATGAAGCTTATTTGGCATTGCCCGAATGTAAAGGCTAAGGTCAGTCCGAGTTAATAAAACTCGAGGGCATGAAGCTTATTTGGCATTGCCCTAATGTAAAGGCTAAGTCTAGTTCGAGTTAATAAAACTTGAGGGCATAAAACTTATTTGGCATTGCCTAAATTTAAAGGTTAAGGCCAGTCCGAGTTAATAAAACATGAGGGCATGAAGCTTATTAGGGATTGCCCGAATTTAAAGGCTAAGGCCAGTCCGAGTTAATAAAACATGAGGGCATGAAGCTTATTAGGGATTGCCCGAATTTAAAGGCTAAGGCCAGTCCGAGTTAATAAAACATGAGGGCATGAAGCTTATTAGGGATTGCCCGAATTTAAAGGCTAAGGCCAGTCCGAGTTAATAAAACATGAGGGCATGAAGCTTATTAGGGATTGCCCGAATTTAAAGGCTAAGGCCAGTCCGAGTTAATAAAACATGAGGGCATGAAGCTTATTAGGGATTGCCCGAATTTAAAGGCTAAGGCCAGTCCGAGTTAATAAAACTTGAGGGCATGAAGATTATTTTGCATTGCTCGAATTTAAAGCCTAAGGCCAGTCTGAGTTAATAAAATTCGATGACATGAAGCTTTTTTAGCATTGCCCGAATTTAAAGGCTAAGTCCAGTCCTAGTTAATCAAAAACTCGAGGATATGAACCTTATATGGAATTGCCCGAATTTAAAGGCTTAGGCAGTCCGAGTTAATTAAACTCGAGGGAATGAAGCTTATTTGGCATTGGCCGAATTTAAAGGCTAAGGCCAGTCCAAGTTAATAAAACTCAAGGGCATGAAACTTATTTGGCATTGCTCGGATTTAAAGGCTAGGTCTAGTCCGAGTTAATATAACTCGAGGGTATGAAGATTATTTTGCATTGCTCAAATTTTAAGGCTAAGGCCAGTCCGAATTAATAAAGCCCGAGCACATGAATCTAATTTGGCATTGCCTGAATTTAAAGGTTAAGACAATACGGGTTAATAAAACTCGAGGGCAAGAGGCTTATTTAGCATTGCTCGAATTTAAAGGCTAAGGTCAGTGCGAGTTAATAAAACTCGAGGTCATGAAGTTTATTTGGCATTGCCTGAATTTAAAGGCTAAGGCCAGTTCGAGTTAATAATACTCGAAGGCATGAAACTTATTTGGCATTTCCTGAATTTAAAGGCTAAGGATAGTCCGAGTTAACAAAACTCGAGGGAATGAAGCTTATTTGGCATTGACCAAATTTAAAGTTAAGACCAATCCGAGTTAATAAAACTCGAGGGCATGAAGCTTATTTGGCATTGGACGAATTTAAAGGCTAAGGCTAGTCCGAGTTAATAAAACACAAAGGCATGAAGCTTATTTGGCATTTCCCGAATTTAAAGGTTAAGCCAATACAAGTTAATAACACTAGAGGGCATGAAGCTTATTTGGCATTTCCCGAATTTAAAGGTTAAGCCAATACAAGTTAATAACACTAGAGGGCATGAAGCTTATTTGGCATTGCTCGGTTATAAAATCTAAGGCCAGTCCGAGTTAATAAAACCCGAGAGCATGAATCTTATTTGGTATTGACTGAATTTAAAGGTTAAGGCCAATACGAGTTAATAAAACTAGAGGGCAAGAAGCTTATTTGGCATTGCCTGAATTTAAAGGCTAAGGTCAGTCCGAGTTAATAAAACTCGAGGGCGTGAAGCTTATTTTGCATTGCTGAATTTAAAGGCTAAGGCCAGTCCAAGTTAATAAAACTCGAGGGCATGGAGCTTATTTGGCATTGACCGAATTTCAAAGCTAAGACCAATCCGAGTTAATAAAACTCGAGGGCATGAAGCTTATTTGACATTGGCCAAATTTAAAGGCTAAGGCCAGTCCGAGTTAATAAAACCCGAGGGCATGAAGCTTATTTGGCATTCCCCGAATATAAAGGTTAAGCCAGTACAAGTTAATAACATAAAAGGGCATGGAGCTTATTTTGCATTACCCGGTTTTAAAAGCTAAGGCCAGTCCGAGTTAATAAAACCCGAGGGCATGAAGCTTATTAGGGATTGCCCAAATTTAAAGGCTAAGGCTAGTCCGAATTAATAAAAGTCGAGGGCATGAAGCTTATTTTGCATTGCCCGAATTTAAAGGCTAAGGCCAGTTCGGGTTAATAACACTCGATGGCATGAAGCTTATTTGGCATTGCCCGAATTTAAAGGCTAAGGCCAGCCCGAGTTAATAAAAAACGCGAGGGTATGAAGCTTATTTGGCATTGCCCGAATTTAAAGGCTAAGGCCAGTCCGAGTTAATAAAACTCGAGGGAATGAAGGTTATTTGGCATTTCCAGAATTTAAAGGCTAAAGTCAGTTCGAGTTAATAAAACTCGATGGCATGAAGCTTATTTGGCATTGCCCGAATTTAAATTCAAGACTAGTCCGAGTTAATAAAACTCGAGGGCATGAAACTTATTTGGCATTGCCCGAATTTAAAGGTTAAGCCAGTATAAATTAATAACAATAGAAGGCATGAAACTTGTTTGGCCTTGCCCGGTTTTAAAAGCTAAAGCCAGTCCGAGTTAATAAAACTCGAGGGCATGAAGCTTATTAGGGATTGCCCGAATTTAAAGGCTAAGGCCAGTCCGAGTTAATACAACTCGAGGGCATGAAGCTTATTTTGCATTGCTCGAATTTAAAGGCTAAGGCCCGTCCGAGTTAATAAAACTCGATGGCATGAAGCTTATTTGCGTTGCCCGAATTTTAAGGCTAAGGCCAGTTCGAGTTAATCAAAAACTCGAGAGCATGAAGCTTATTTGGCATTGCCAGAATTCAAAGGCTTAGGCAGTCCGAGTTAATAACACTCGAGGGAATGAAGCATATTTGGCATTGGCCGAATTTAAAGGCTAAGTCCAGTCCAAGTTAATAAAACGCTAGGGAATGAAGCTAATTTGGCACTGCTCGTATTTAAAGGCTGGGTCTAGTCCGAGTTAATAAAATGCAAGGGCATGAAGATTATTTGGCATTGCCCGAATTTTAAGGCTTAAGACATACCTTGTTGATGAAATCCGAAGGCATGAATCTTATTTGGCATTGACTGAATTTAAAAGTTAAGTCCAATCCGAGTATTAATACTCGAGGGCATGAAGCTTATTTGGCATTGCCCGAA
>AWOL01S0005211.1:8945-19842 GCA_000715115.1 Nicotiana otophora
CAAAAAAAAAAAAAAAGAAGAAGGATAATACTTTGGATCGCTGAATTTAGCATTCCAAATCTTTAGTGAACTATTGTAACGTTTTTGGAAGAGGGGAACATAATTCGTAATTCAATTAGTGAATTGTGTTAAGTCGGCACTTACTTGATGGTGGTTTTGCTTGCGTGTGAATTAAGTTGTACCTTACTCTAATGCTGGAGTGTAGCTGCTTGAGCATATAGTGGAAAAACTACATGCTTTAGTCTATGGTAGCTCGTCATCTTACCGAAGGGCCAACTGCTGGAGAATATATATGTTTCCCTAGTAATGATATGATAGGCATATGTGTGCTTATTTTTTTTTTTTTTTTTTTTTTTTTTTTTTTGCATGAATAGTTTTTCTTAAATATGTTAATAGAAACTTGATTAGTGCTTTGCATTTTGAATTTCTTGTTGACTTGACGGAATATCCTGGAAGTTATTGGATGATTTAATTCATAAGTATGTAAATGTTTGGAAAAAGTCTAGTCATGTAGTGATATTAATTTTGAAGAAGATGGGTGATATCGAATAATCTTGTGCAGGTATAGAAGTCCATGGTTGAATAATAGTATTTCAGTGCTAAGGCTAACGAAGTTGGTTCTTGAATAATTTGAAGAATGATCCATGGTTTTTTTGTGCAAGTTTCAGTTTGATGCAAACTAAATATTTTACATAGCAAAATGCTCTGGAAAACCCTTACTATTTTACCATATTGGGTCATTTTAGGCCTGCCAGTATAATTGTAGTCTGATTTTTAATATATTATAGGCTTTACTATGCCAAGATTGGGATTGGAACACCATCAAATGCTTATTATGTGCAAGTGGATACGGGAAGCGACATAATGTGGGTTAACTGCATCGGATGTGATCAATGCCCCAGAAGAGGATATCATGGTGTACGTTTCTTATGTTTTTGATTGTATATCCTTATTCAGCTCTCTGTATATGCTTGCTCCCAGAAAAAAAGTAAAAGAAAAGATATCTGTCATGCTCTCTTTCTCCCTTTCTAATCTAAATGTGTTTTTTGGGCAGCTGGAGCTAGCATTCTACAATCGAAAGGATTCTCTCTCTGGTAAATTAGTTTCTTGTGGACACCAGTACTGCAAGGATGTCAATAAGGGTTCAGTATCAGGATGCTATGGTAACACGTCATGTTTTTTTAGTGAAACTTATGGAGATGGAAGCTATAGTTTGGGCTACTTTGTGGAGGACGTTGTTCAATATGACCAGGTTTCTGGTGATCTCCAAACTAAATCATCAAATGGAAGTGTAATTTTTGGGTAAGATATATGTTGGATGTAATCTGAGAACAAGAAAATTCGTCAATAGCTTGTTGAAATCATATAATTCTCAAATGAAACTTGATGTCTAGGTAGTCGAAGGGGAAGTCCTAGGAAGAACATGGTATCATCTTAGGAGTCCGTCTTATTCCGTTTTCAGTTTTTCTTATTGATGCCCGTATTGTCTTCTATATTCTAGAATTATTCACAATTTGATCTTGATTTGGCTTTATTTTCATTCTTTTCAGAGCAGAAGTAAATTAAAACTTTACTTTTTTCAGCCTTTCAGGAATCTTGAGATATTTCTAATGGGGCTGCAGGGGATAAGAAAGAGGGGAAGTAAAAGAGAGAAATGTCAGTTCCCTGGTTTAGCTTAAGAAGTAGGAGGGAGAGTTCTTTGATTGCACATTTCTCCACATTCTCTTTTCTTGATTTCATCTCTTGATTCACTTTTTTAATTCCTCTAAAAGCAGAAACACAGGAATCTTATTTAATTGTCTCCTAATTTTACCAAATAACATAAGTGTTTCTCTAGAGGAGATGAAGAGAGGATTGCTAGGGGATACTCGGGGAAGTGAATCAAATAGTCCCTCTCTCCCTATGTAAACTAAATGCAGTCTATGTGACAGTGTCTTGAAAAACAGTCAATCTGTTGCTTTAGGTGATGCGAGGGTTCCTCACTTATTCTTCACTGTTTCATGACTGTGTCTCAACCCTTTCTTTTTAAGTAGCAGTTCTCAGCTCCATTCTTGATAAAGTTCTATTTGGGTGCTTTCTTATCTTCTTTCTCCAAGTTATTGCTGAGTGCACGTGAAACGAGCTACGCCACTAGAACAATGTAGAAAATATTTCACCAGCCTAGATCTAATGACATTACGTTGCCTGATAATTTAAGATGCTTTCATTGTTTCCGGAGATTGGAAATAATGAAAGCATCTTAAATTATCAGGGCGGAGAATATTGAGTCTCTAGCTCAGGTTTTGAATTGTAAGGTTGGCGCTCTTCATAATGGTTACATGGGCTTGTAGGATCTTCAAACAAGGATCAACCAGAATGATATCCGGTACTGTGGAGTGTCTAAAAGTGACTTGAAAGTTTGAAATAAGATGCTTGTCCACAGGAGGCAAGGAAGTGTTTATTCAGAGCACACTATCAAGCATCCCTACATATTTCATGTCTGTTATATGCACTAGCTAATGTCACAGAAACGCTATAAAGATCCCAACGAATTTTTTTTATGTGATTCTTAAGATGGGGCAAGAACATTCCAATAGGTGAGGCGGGAGATTGTTACATCTCCAAACTGATGGGTGGGCTTGGGGGTTAAAAACTTAGGATTTTCAATAAGCCCTTATTAGGGAAATGTATAAGAAGGCTTGGGATAGAGAAGAATGCTCTATGGAGAGAGGTGATAGTGGAGAAATACGGGGTTATGGAAAGGGGCTAGAGGACAAAATGTCACTATGCCTTTTGGATGTGGCGTATGGAGGAATATATTCCAAGGGGTGAGAAGAGTTCAACAGTAATATGTCTTTAAGGGTAGGGGATGGCAGGAGGGTAAGCTTTTGGGGACATAGGTGGAGTGGGGATATCACTTTGAGACTCACTTTTCCTAGCATTTACAGAATTTCATGGCAGAAGGAAATGCCATTTCAACGAGTCAGGAGGAAACAAGATAGAGATGTTTTGGGGATTTGAGATTTAGAAGGAACTTGTAAGCAGAGGCGGATTTAGAATTTTAAACTTATGGGTTCCTACAACGATCTCAAGTTAATATACATAATAATTGGATCAACGAAGTGGGTTCCAAGCTAAATATTCTTATACTTTTAATGAAGTTTTAGTATAAATATGGGGTTTACGCAAAAGCTACTGGGTTCACGGGAGCCTATAAACCTTGCATTAGATCCGCCCCTGCTTGTAAGATTGGGAGGTGTTAAACACAAACAAAGCAATTTACAGGATTTCCGTGATGTTTGGAGGCAGGGGTCGAGGAATAGTGGTGTTTATTCTGTAAGTCTTATTACTAGAAGCTATTGGTTTGAAAGAAGTTTGCATAGCCTTACCTTTCGGTTTGGATTCCTAAGATGTTCAAAAACTTGCGTTTTTTACCTGGTTAGCAACAAGAGGGGCGATCTTGACAGTTGCGAATCTGAGGAAGAGGAAAATTTCCAACATCAGTTGGTGTTACATGTCTAAGGGCTCGAGTGAAGACGTGGATCACCATCTTCTACATTGTCCGGTAATATCTCGTTTATGGTGGGACCTTCTGAGATGGTTTGGTGTACTTTAGGTGATAGCGAGGCACTGTGAAAGAAATGTTATTCAGTTGGAATTTTTGTAAAAGGAGGATAAGACGGAGGGCATGGAGGGTTTTCCCCACTAGCACTAATGTCGGTCATTTGGAACGAGGGAAATAGGAGAGCTTTTGAAGGGGTAGAGATTGGTATGACACCGTTGAGGAATAGCCTTTTATCTGCGTTTTGGTGCACCCATGAGGTCCCTTTATGTATATAAGGTTTGGTGTTCTTTCTAGAAAATCATATTTCTTTTTTGTAGGTTTTCTACCTTTTGGTATACTTCTTGTCCACAGTCTTGTTATCTTCTTTTTGTTTTAAAACTGTTGAACATTCTTATTTGGACCCCATGATTGTGCTTTTATTGGGTTGGGATCAGGTGACACATTTTCTATTAATTCGATTATTGCATTTCCTCCTCTTTTTCTCTTGGGGTAAGTTTATTGACATTCTTCCTCTTGTACGCGCAGGTGTGGGGGTACACAGTCTGAAGATCTAACTTCCTCAGATGATGCTCTTGATGGGGTTCTGGGATTTGGGAAATCAAATACATCCATGCTTTCCCAGCTGGCTTCATCTGGAAGAGTGAAGAAAATGTTTGCACATTGCTTGGATGGTGTGAATGGTGGTGGTATATTTGCCATTGGGAACGTTGTTAAACCAAAAGTAAACATGACAGCATTAGTACCAAACCAGTATGTGAATTGTCCTACTAGGTTCTAATTTATTTTAGTAGTTTTAATGCATATCTTCTTGTTGGCTTTTAATATTTCAACCACCAAACAATTTTAAATGGTCCAATGTCTACCAGTAGCATTTTCCTTGGAGACCAATTCTTTTAGTTTATTATTTTTAAGTCTTCAACTTAAATTTTGAAATTATGTCTGTCATTGATTTGCCTCATTTCAGAACCTAGCTTTCTCTTTCAGGGCTTTGATGAAACACCTTCCTTATTCCTATTCATCAGAGAAGAAAAAAAGAGGAGCCCTTATTTTACCATAATCTTGCATCATAGTTTCTATTCAGGGATTCCGAGTATATAATTTATATCGATTTTGAGTAATATCTAGGGACTTGTAAAATTCTTTTTCCTGGAACTGGCTTATTTCCAGACATCCTGTTCTACTGGAAAATATAATTAGTTAAGTCATTTATTTTTGTCTATCCTCTGAGTCCTGATGTCTTGGTTCCCATTTAGAGTCAGAATGACAGAGTTATAGGATGTAAAATTTAGCTCTTCAAATACTCTAGAGAGGTATGGAGTAATCCTAAACCAGTGTAATCCTACAAGTGGGGTCTGAGGAGGGTAGTGTGTGCGCAAACCTTACCCCTAAAACATGAATTATCTGTATGGTGAACAATGAGCTTGATTTATACATTTATTACTGTTGAAGATATAATTAAGTAAATAAGAATGTACGTTCCCTTTAACAACCTAAGCTTTTAGATGAGATAGTCACACGCTTCAACATGATATTAGAGCAGGCAAGAGGTCTTGCATTCAAGTCTCACTACCACCAATTGTCAAAAGAATTTTCACGTGCTTGGCCCATAAAACATATAATCAGGTCCGCACATGAGGAGGCGTTGAAAACATATTTATTTAAATAAATGGCACTCTCTAACAACTTAAGAATTTAGATGATATGGTTACACACTTCAACACAAAGATGAGTTAATATGGGGCAGTAGTCCTAATTGCTTATGCTATACGTCTTTGTGTATGTTTTCATTCCTGCAAGTAGATTCATTGTGGTCCTTTTGCGTGAGTAGAGAGCTATTCACTAAAAGAACTTATAGCTGTGGTCGAATGATTCTTGTGCGTCATCAAATATTCTTCTATTGTGAACCATGTTCCTATGTTCCTTCCGAGGAATGCCCTCTTAACTGGAACTATTTCATGGATCTCAAAATCTCCTATACGTGCAACAACAACAACAACATACCCAGTATTATCCCACTAAAAATCTCCTATACCTGCAAATAACAATAAATGAACTCACTTGATATAGCTTCAGTTATTAACATAGTCAGTATTTTTACCTTTTTTTGGGTTAATCTCTCTGTATATCCATCATATAACTTATCTATTAAAAAACTCTTATACAACTGGTCTTCCCGGAAAATTTCACGTCTTTTCAGGTTTTGTTTTGCAACTCAGCATCACATATTCTCTGCCCTTTACTTCGGCATATCAAAAAGAGTTTAATGCTTCATACTGACATGATCCTGAAATAACTTAGGCAACACTACAATGTCAATATGACAGCCGTTGAAGTTGGTTATCAAATTCTAAACTTTTCTGCTGATGTATTTACAAATGGAGAGAACAAGGGAGTTATAATTGACAGTGGAACAACCTTGGCTTATCTTCCTGAGGTGATTTATGGGCCACTAGTGAAAAAGGTAGCCAGCTATCTCCCTTACTCCTTTTTGGAGGTTAATTAGTTTCTTAAATGAATCATAAATGTTGGAATTTGAATTTCAGATGTTCATATCTAAAAGTTTGAAACATTTGTATCCTTTTAATTATTGTTAGATACTCTCCTGGCAACCTGATCTGAGATTACGTACAGTTCATGATGAGTATACGTGCTTTGATTACTCTGGAAGGTATGGTGCATACTGAGGGAACTTAGTTGTTTGCTGTGTCTATAGATGATATGAATTTATTTTATTCTTTGTATTTTGTTCAACAGGTAGATACTTCATGCTTCATGCTTGTTTATCCAGAAACAGTGGCATTTGGAGTCGTTCTGCTCTTACATGTTATATTGTACTTCTTGAGATATAAATCATAAAGACGTGGAATTGTTTACCATTCTATCCGATTAAAAAGATATCGACTATCATTTCATCTCAAGATAGAACTGTCACTTCATAATTACGTTAATGGCAAATTGATTATCTATTTTAGTGGAAATAGGACGAAAATGGATGCACTGTTCAATTTTACTTCTACCTTTCAGTCCTGTAACCTGATCTATTTGTAGTCCAATAATTTGCCTGAAATCTTTTAGCACTTCTGGGGTACTAGAATAGCTATCATTTTTCATTGTATATTGATCTGTTGAACATGCACCCACTTGATATAAGCTGCTGCGGCATTTAGTTATTTCATCTTGACTATTTCATCACTAGTCAAGAAAGAAAAAGGACCTAAAGATAAGAGAAACGAATCTGCTAATATGCAGGACTCATTCACCCAAGTGGTCAATGCTGAGATGAACTATGTTAATAAACCAGATCCTTAATTTTCTTTTTCTTGCTTTATTGCCTTTTCTTTATATGTACCACTTCGCTTTCTTGATTGTTTCTCTTCCGTCTATTACAGATTCCTGAGCCCTTCAGATTAACTGATTTGAATGTAACTTTTGCTTCCAACTTGCAGTATTGATGATGGATTCCCTCAAGTTTATTTTCATTTTGAAAATTCTGTTTCTTTAAGAGTTCGTCCACATGAGTATCTATTCCCCTATGTAAGTATCTTATCTTTTGCAAATCATCTTTTTAGCCAGTAAAAAAGTATCAATTTTTCCTTTTTCCTGGTTTAACTTAGTAATTTTATGACTTTTGGAGTCTTGTCTATTTAGAATGGAGTTGGCGAATAATTTTATATGTAGAAATTGTAAAGCTTAAAATCAAACGTATGTGTTTGCTTAGTTTTTGGTGCAACATGACCTTGGCTAATTTGTTAGAAGCCCAAGACACTATTGACTTTCTTAGCTTCTACCATTCTGTGCAACCTGTAATGACCCCAATCTTTTGGATGTACTTTTGACTGGCACTCTCTTTTTTCCAGTTTACATCAATAAAATTTGGGATCTTATGTATCCAAAAAAAAAGTGTAGCATTTGTCGGGCCATAACAAATTGTTGGAAGGATAGACTGCCAATTGTTTAGCATTGAATAATTATAAAGCAGTAGATGTGCATTTGTTACTTAGCTGCGAAATAGGTGGCAACTTCCTTTTTATCATCTGGACATATTGGAGTTATATGATGTCCCAGCAATCTAGGCAGATTCCATGGTTCAATCTTTTCCCTATGTAACTACTGCAAATGAAAGCAAACAATTACTCTGAAGCATAGGTTCATATGAAACTTCTGCTGACATACAACAACAACAACAACAACAACAACAACATGCCTCAAGCCCAAGCTTGTTGGGGTCGTCTGTTGACATCCTCTAAGAAATTTTTCCATCCTCCAAATCATCATTGCTACAATGATCTTCACCAATCAAAATAGAAAGTCTATAATCAATCTTAAGAAAATGGACTTTGGACCTAATTCAATCTGAAAAATTAGCTCGTGAGGTGAGGAATTCTCCATGATCATACGAGGAGACAGCAACATATTCCCTCAACAATGTGGGACACTTAAATTCCCCTTCCCCGTATGCTCAAGTTTGGACATTTGAAGGGCTGCGTATGATTTTGGCCAAATATGGACTAAAGCAACCCAAAAAATTAGCTCGTGAGGTAAGGAGACAACAACTCACTCCTTGAACTTAACAAATATCAAAGAGATGAGTAAAATGTAGATATATGCTCGTCTTCTTGACTAAACAATCATCTTTCCTGATTTTAAGAAAAGTTTCTTCTTATTACTGCACTACTTGAAGAAAGTAGTTCTGGTTATGATATACCCGTAGACGACATGCTGTGAATGTAATGTGAAGGACATCCAAGCAGCATATATCCAACAAACAAGCAGAAAATGGGCGAGCTTTGAAGCGCTTTAACCAAATTATATCCTCATATTTTCAGAGCCAAAGTTTGTTGCCCATGTTTTCTAAGGTGTAAGCATGCATTCTCCTCTTTTTTGGGATAATGACATGTAATCTCATGTTTTTACTCTTCATTTTCTTCGATGATTCATTAAAACCTCTTTTTCTGCGATCTCAACCTCAAAATTTGCAAAGTGTTTACAAATGGAGCTTCTTGGTCCTTTGAGAGGTTCTTGGCCCTTTTAGTACTTATGAGTATCTTGTTTTGATATCTGGCTTAATGCATTTTAAGATAGTTTCTCTTTTGCTTTTTATAGATTGTAAGATTTTGAAATTGCAAACATTATATGCTCTGTATGGTTATGTTGGATGAACACTAACTTAGCAGGAGATGTTCATTACATTGGTGAGTTGGTTTAGTTTAGATAATGAGTTTGTATTATTATGACATGAGGTAATTTTTGAATTGAAATTGGTTGCCACTTGCTACCCAGTTTTTCTTTGAATTTAGCATTTATAGTTAGAAATCTTCACTCACCAAGTCATCTGAAGTTGGAGGCTATCGCCTTCCGAGTCAAAGCTGAGATTGCTGTTTCAGGGATTCTATTTTTACTGCTGTGCCTTTTATCTCCTATCAAATTGGGTGGTGAAAGTAGTAATATTTGGCGAATCAAAGTGGGATTGTTCCTTTTCTATATAATTTCCCCTCTTTCCACCTGCCATTTCATTTCATTGTTGGTCATGCTTATTTATTTTTGTTTGAACACAAGAGGATATTTGATTTCTGCACGTTTTTTAGGAAGATTTATTTTGCATTGGATGGCAAAATAGTGGTAGTCTATCTCGAGACAAATGGAACCTCACGGTTTTTGGAGGTGTGTTTTTCCTACTTATTTTTATTTCGTTTTGATTGCAAATGCCAAGAGTATCAAATTGTTCAATTGCCTTTGGACTGGGGAATATTTAGGTTTAATTTTCCCTTCAGTTTGGCTGCAGAGGAGTAACTCCGGAGTACTTCTATGGTTGCCGTTGTTGACTGCTTCTTTAATTCCATTGTTCTGTATTTCTATTTCACTTATGTATTTCTGTCATTCTCCTATTAGGTTCAACGGCTAATAATTGCATGTTGATGACGTACTTAGGCTTGTGTTTTTTGCACACTGTTAATGTCATTTTGCAACACAAAGCATCCCAATGTTTTGGGGAGCTCATGCTCTTTAAACATCCATCATTATCAACATCATCAATTTCGCTAGCTAACTAATGAATGGGAGACATTCACCTGTAGCTATATCACTTGTTTTGCTTCATGGTTACAGAAAAGATTGGTGGAAAGAGAATGCCCACATATGAGATCTAAACTGCTGTCTATTGTAAAACCTGCCAACTATTGATATCTTAAACTAGCACTATTTTGCAAAGGGAGCTATCTCAACTTTATTCTTCCTCCGTCCCAATTTTTGGCGGTATTTCTCTAGACATAGTATTCAATAAAGAACGGAGACATTTGATACATAAGCTAAATGTGCATAAAAAACCAAAAACTACCTTTAGTACCAAATTGTTTCTTTGCATCAAGTGGGGCCTACAACAAAAATTTTCTTTTTGAGACTGACAAAAAAAAAAAAAAAGGGCCAAACAAATTGGATTCAGGAAATAAGTATTTTGACATTGTATGGAGTAGTCCTTGTCCATTTGAGTGTACTGCATTTAACCCTGGGTGTAAGTCAAAGTGGCACAAAACCTGGCTTTTTGTTCAGACCAGGTTCTCTTCCAATTTCCTTTTACAGTATTTTCTTTTGTTAATTGCTGTGATAATCTGATTAAAAATGCATGTGAGTTCTTTTAATCATGCTCTTATGTATCCTTGGATCTGTCTGAACTTGAAGATAATATTTGCGGTAAACTTCTGGTTGTGCTTGCAGATTTGGTTCTCTCAAATAAGCTAGTCTTGTATGATCTTGAGAAGCAGGCTATTGGTTGGACTGAATATAACTGTAAGTTGTATCAGTTTGATAGCTAAAATTATGTATTGATATATTGCATTTGATGTTTTTTTTTTTTGATAAGGTAAATTGTATTAATCAAAAGGGAGAGAACTCCCGTATACACGAAGTATACCAAAACGTAGAGAATTTACATCAGAACATGATTCTCTACAAAAGACGCCCAATCTTCTATACAAGTAGGGGTTAAATGAGTGCACCAAAAAGCGATCAAAGATAAAAGACTATTCTTAAGATGTGAAAAAGGAGACTCAATCTCCTCAAAAGGTCTCCTATTTCTCTCCCCCCATACTATCCACATGAGAGCTAACGGGGCGAACTTCCACGCCTTTTGCTTTCTTCTTCTACGGAAACCGGCCCAGCTATATAACATTTCCTTTACAGTGCTTGGCATCACCCATTGAACACCAAAAAGATTCAGGATTGCCCTCCACAAAGCAGAGGACACAGGGCAATGCAACAAAAGGTGATCAACTTCTTCCCCTGAGCTTTTACACATGTAGCACCAACTAACAAGTGTAATTCCTCTCTTTCGGAGATTTTCAGCAGTCAAGATCACTC
>AWOL01S0005211.1:22275-48422 GCA_000715115.1 Nicotiana otophora
TGGAAGTATTCAATGGCTTCCATCAACTCCCCCTTGATGGTGTCCCAAAAGAGCTGAAAGAAAGCCAAGGAGAAACCATCAGGCCCGGGGGCCTTATCACCAGCACAACTCGACACAGCCTCGTGCACCTCCTCCTCCTCGAAAACCCTTTCTAGCCACTCGTTGTCTCCCTCCCCTATATGGTTGAACTCTATTCCCCCAAAGTCGGCCTCCAACTAACTTCCTCTTAATATAAGTTCTCATAAAACTCCGCTATCGCCCCTTTTACTTCCTCCTCTCCCTCAATCCTCACCCCATCCACAACTAAGGACTCTATGAAGTTTCTCCTTCGATTTGCAACCGCCACCCTATGAAAAATCTTGGTATTCGAATCCCCCTCCTTTAACCAGAGCGCCCTCGATTTTTGCCGCAAACTAGTCTCCTAAGCTATTGCTAACTCGACGATTTCCCTCTTAACCTCCCCCAATCTCGCTTTCTCAGATTCATCTAACTCCTTCGCCCTTTCCCCTCTTTCTAATTCCCCCAATTCATGCATAAGCTTCCTCATTTTAACCTCTACCCTACCAAAAACCTCCTTCTTCCACCTAATAATATCTCCCTTGAGCAATTTAAGTTTCTTCGAAAGACGGAATGAAGGTGTCCCTGATACCCCGTAGCTTGTCCACCATTCTTTCACCTTGTCACTGAATCCTGGCACTTTCAACCACATGTTTTCGAATCGGAAGGGAGCACGCACCCCCCTCCCTCTGCATCCATCTAGCAAAATAGGCAAATGATCTGAAGTCAACCTAGGTAAAGGAATCTGCAGCACATTCGGCACCAGCTCATCCCATGAGGGAGATGTCAGGAATCTATCAAGTCTAGACCTTGAGTTGGAATCCTCCGCCCTGGCTCAAGTAAACCTTTCCCCTGACAGAGGAAAGTCAATGAGAAAGTGATCATTGATGAAGTCAGAAAACTCCTCCATGGCCCTCGAAATCACACTACACCCTAATCTCTTCTCCGGGAATCTAATAGTGTTAAAGTCTCCCCCTAGATACCATGGAATGTCCCATTCCCCCATAATATTGGCCAGTTCGTCCCAGAAAGATACCTTGGACCCTTCCCCTACCGGCCCGTACACTCCCCCAAATTCCCACTCCACCCCACTCACTCTATCTTTGAAGTTGCCAAAGAAAAAACTCCCTTCCTAATCTCCTTTACCTCCAAGCTTCTATCATCCCACATAAGTAGAATGCCCCGGCACTTCCCGCTGCTGGGACCCAGTCGTATTTCACCCAACTACCTCCCCAGACACTTCTCACGATCGCATCCGACAAAACTTCCATTTTGGTCTCCTGAACACAAACTAGGTTGGCACCCTACTCCCCAACTCCCACTTTGATGATGGCCCTTTTGTTTGGGTCATTCATCCCCCTCACATTCCATGGAAGGATCTTAACTTCCATAAGCGACAATAGCCCCCATTTTCCCACCCCCCCTAGTCGAGGTCTCTTTCTCTTTGTCACACACTCGCCCCCTTCTCTGATACACCACTACATCCCCTAAGTTATTTTGCTTAACACCTTTACCCAACTCCCTCCCTGCACCATCGTAAAGAGATTGTTGCTCAATCTCCCTCAACAATTCTAACATCCTACCTTCCTTCCCTTCAATAGAAACACCTAGAAACTTTCCAAAGTTTAATAGTTTATCCTCTATCCAGAAAGACATATCCCCTCCTCCAATCCGTGACGAAATTGGGCATGCGTCTTCTATATGTACCCTTTCCTTGCTACTACCAGAGGAATACAAGACTATAGTATTGCTAGCACTAGGAGTTTTAACCTCCGAAAGGGTCTCACCATTTCCTTAAGGGGCAGCAACCTCTGAAATTAACACCCCGCTGCTATTGGAATGTCCAGAACCATCAGTAGGGTAGCATGGAGGAAGAGAGCATGGAACCCTTGGCGGCATATTAATTGAAAGTACTGGTCCGACACTAACATCAATTGGGGCATGCTCAACAATCTCCCAAGAAGAAGAAGAAACTTTAAGTGTGACCTCAGCACTACTAAGCCCATGAGCATGTGAGGGGTTGATGGAACTGGGTCCATCAGAGGCGGGGGGCCGTGGATTAACAGCACCATCTTTAGCCGGTTCTGCCCCTGCAGCAGCAGCCATCGTAGAGGGGCACAAGTCACTACAGCTCGGTGAAGGAGTGCCACTGTGTGAAGTACCATGGCCAGAAGGAGGAACGACTGTTCCCATATGCTTAGGAGCCTTATCATGCGCAGCTTGAAATAATCTGGGCCCCTTAGGATCAATTCTAATGGAATTGGGGAAAGTTGTTGGGCCCATGTGAGGAGGCCCAGGCCTATACTTGCTGAAAACTTGCCCGACCCTATGATAATTAGAAGAGGATCGGCCCATTCTGCCTTTCCAGCTCGCATCACTAACCCATTCACGTCTTCCTCTCCTTTTAAAATTTTGTCTTCCTCCCCCAGTTTCAAACCTCCCGTCTCTTCTCGATCTAACGTCCGATTCCGGCTTAATCCAGTGATCCGGTGAGCCCTCCCCTCCCCTCAGAGACTGATTTCCCCTCCCCTCCCTTCTATTTGACCTTCCCTTTTCTTCCGCCACTATCACAGGCATAAAGATANAGCTCGCATCACTAACCCATTCACGTCTTCCTCTCCTTTTAAAATTTTGTCTTCCTCCCCCAGTTTCAAACCTCCCGTCTCTTCTCGATCTAACGTCCGATTCCGGCTTAATCCAGTGATCCGGTGAGCCCTCCCCTCCCCTCAGAGACTGATTTCCCCTCCCCTCCCTTCTATTTGACCTTCCCTTTTCTTCCGCCACTATCACAAGCATAAAGATAAGGCGAAATTCAGGGCTCAACCCAGCCCTATAACTCAAGTAGCCATCTTCCACCACAGTGGAGACATGGATTCTGCCCCCTTTCCTCACCACAATCCTCACTCGCGAGAGATCGTGTAAACTGCAAGTGACATCAATAAAACCCCCACAGATTTTCCCTATCTTCTTGAATAGGTCAAGACACCAAAGATGCATCGGGAGACCCACCATGTTGACCACAAATGTTTCGCTAGTGAAGCGAGGGTCAAGACACCCATCATGCTCCACCCATCTGTATAGATTTAAGAAGTTCCCATCGGACCACCTGTTTCCTCTGACAAGAATTTCTGAAGCTTGAGACTTGTCAACAAAACGAAAGAGATATTGAGTGTCCCCCAGTTGCGATATTTTCAGCCCGTCCTTGACGTTCCATGCCTCTGCTGCCCAGTTCCTAACAACCTCTAGAGAACCAACCCATTTGGAGAAAGACCCAATGAGACTAGATTCCAAGAAACCCTTGCGCCTGAGAGTGCTCCTCGGGCAGCGAGAAGTGCGGCTCCTACCCTACGTCGAGCTTTCGATGGCATCTTCCCCCAAGTTCTAGGGCTGGCCAAGAGACAGCTTTGATAAAAGGCATGTATTCCAGTTTTCTAGATTCTAGAGAAAAGAAAGAGCTTCTCTTTATACATTCCATCATATTCTAAATGCGGCTGTCCCGAAAAAGCCTCAATAGTTGGAATAACAGTAATCACAGTGGGTGAAAACAGTATATAGGAAGGGAGGAAGGTTTTCTCGTACTGAACAAAGGAATCAATCGCCAGAATCTGGGGTTTAATGGCTGGAAAAAGAAAAAGTCGTCGGAATTTGGTGAAACTGACACGGGAAGGCTCGGAAAAGCCTCGAGAAGAGGCTGTCTGAAGAAAAAAATTTAAATTTTTTAGTAAAAAGCCACACGCGCCGGCACGTGGCTGAGATGTCGCCGGAAAAACAGGCGAGTTGGCGGCGCACGAGGGCTCGGTTGCCGGAGAACTTTACTGGGGTTTGGACGCGGGAAGCTTGGCTCTTTTTGGGTGTGGTGGAATCTTAGGAAGAAGAAGAGAGGGAAGAGTCTCGGCCATAGAATGCTCTTAGACCAACTTTAAGTTCACAGGGCTCTTCGGCAATTAGGCAAGTGCATTTGATGTTATGCTTCTCTGTTGTGTTAACTTCTGTTGAATTTGAGCGACTGCGCCCATCCTGAAGAATTTTTCTCCAATCAGGGTAGTTTATCCATTGAGTAATCTGCTGGTCAAAAATGTAAAAATTTTAGTAAAAAGCCACACGCGCCGGCGCGTGGCTGAGATGTCGCCGGAAAAACAGGCGAGTTGGCGGCGCGTGAGGGCGCGTGAGGGCTCGGTTGCCGGAGAACTTTACTGGAGTTTGGACGCGGGAAGCTTGGCTCTTGATGGATGTAGTGGAATCTTAGGAAGAAGAAGAGAGGGAAAAGTCTCGGCCATAGAATGCTCTTAGACCAACTTTAAGTTCACAGGGCTCTTCGGCAATTAGGCAAGTGCATTTGATGTTATGCTTCTCTGTTGTGTTAACTTCTGTTGAATTTGAGCGACTGTGCCCATCCTGAAGAATTTTTCTCCAATCAGGGTAGTTTATCCATTGAGTAATCTGCTGGTCAAAAGATTAACAATTTTAGTGTTACGGATTTTTAGCTTCTTTTTTTTTTTTTTGGGGAAATTTTGCTACTCAAGTGTTCATGTTATGATAAGTACCGCGACGAGAAAAATAATCATGCCTTTTGAGTTTTGACAACGGGATGTTGGTAATAGTATACTTTCCCTCTTTTTTGTCCCTGGTATAAATGGTCTCATTACATTATGATGCTGCTTCCTGGATCTGATAATCTAATTGAAATTTGACGTAGAACCTGGCTCTTTTAATTGACCTGAATACACATGATATCACGAAGTCAGTTTCAATATGATGAGTGCCCTGCCACTACAGAGATCGTTATCTCTAGTAATATCATTAATTCCTTTACATATGAACAAACTGAATGATGCTGTATGTTGCTTGAAATTTTGAGTTTAAAGAGATACTATTATATTGTTGCCTCCACTGTTCAGTCTCAATGTTAACTCATCAAAATCTTATCTGTGGTTTATTACAGGCTCATCAAGCATTGGATTAAAGGATGAAATTACTGGATCAGTACATTTAGTAGGCGCTCACTCTCTGTCAGGTGCTTCTAGTTTGACTTCTCACATGGCTCTAACCTCCTTGTTATTAGTAGCTCTGCTGCACTATTCTCTATTTAATGGGCAGAGCTGACGTGAATATTAGCTCCTGGTACTCGACTCGGGATAGGAAGCATTTAATATTGAAAAGGATTCTTCAAGTATTGACACAGCAAAGCAATTCACTGAATGTCAAGTAGGGTGTGCATATTTTACATACAGGATTGGCTGATGATAGGAAAACTAAGATACTGAACACTCACGGGACGGTGCCTTTTTGTTTGTTTTAAAGAACAATTACTAGACCACTCCATTTTTGCATGAAGTTGGGTTGTACGTTACAAAACGCATAATGTAAATAGATCTCTGTATATATATAGTTTAATTTTGATCCTTATAATATCCGGGCAGGTTTCTTGACAAACTAAACACTTTTTGTTGTTGAGTTGTCTTCTTATGATATCTTATGGTTTGTGTTGTTTGAACATTCTTTTCTGGTATAAACTGCATTATGCTTAGTGGAATTGGGTCTTGACAAACACAAGTTTTACTGCATTTTACAGAAAATCTCATACCATGTCATAGCTTTTCAATCGATCATCTAGGTATCCATGGCACAACCCTACCCACTACAACTACTGGCGCTTCAAAATACTTGGCCCCGTTTGGCCATAGATTTTTTCAATTGTTTTCCAATTTTTTTTTTTGATAAATACCTGTTTGTTTTTTGGCAAATTTCAAAATCCCAAAACCTGTTTAAGAGCTGTTCAAAAATTGCCCTAAACTTTTGTTTTTCAAAGAAAAGTCCACTTTCTGTTATTTTGGCCCAACTATCCATATCTATCCACTTTTTCCTCATTAAACTCACGCGACTTTGCCACTCTATAGACGGAAGAAAACCTTCGCCAAAGTTGTTGTGCCAATCTGTGGCAATCCACCACAAAAATAAAATTTGAAGGTAATTTGCTAAAATCTGCTAATGTTTGTATAAATTTTCTTCAGATTTGTTTCGTTTGTTTTGTATGAATTTTCTTCAGATTTGTTTAGCTTGTTTTGTATGAATTGTTTTTAGAGTTATTGAGTATTTTTTATAGTTTTTAAAAACTTATGGGTATAAGTCACATTTCATATTTTTTTAAAAAAAAAAAAGTGAAACACGTTTTGAAAAATTATGTTCAAAGAAATTTTCATCTTCAAACTAAATTTTACCCAAATCAAATTTTTTAAAACAAATTTGAGAATCTATGACCAAACGTTACTTTAGATTAAGGGCGCTACTGAAAATATTTTTTTAGGTCTTATAATAGCGAGGTGTAAGCCCCGAAACCCTTTCGGCAGGGCGAGCAACCCTTAAACCAAAAATGTGATTGTGCAAATAAGTACAAGTTAGGCTTGCTAGAACGTCATACCATTCTATATGCCAATCTCGATCTGGATTTCGAATTTTAATCCCTCGGACTTCACACATAGCTGAAGGTTGAACAGTGACTACCTACCCTTTACCATTGGATAGATTTTACTAACGTTTTTGTCCGTCGGTACGGTACAGTATTTAGACATTTCAGTTCAGTATTTTCGGTATTCGGTTTCGTAAAATGTTATACCAATACCGTACCTAATTAAATTCGGTATGATTCGATTTTTATCCTTTAGGTTTCGATTTATTCGGTTCGATAACTTTAATTTATTCGGTTTGAATTCTTTCTATTATGTAATTCTTGGACATTGGCTAGATCTTACTTATGTAATTCTTTCCCATTGGCTAGATCTTACTTATGTAATTATTGTACATTGGCCTCGAATTTTCCACTAAAAAGTACTTTAACAAAGAGATTCTTTCTGTAACATAAAGTCTAGCAGCAACAAAATACCTTGACCAAGAAATACATACATAAAAAAGTGACGGCTTAATGATGTAAATATTCCATTATCTAGCAGTCCCGAATGTGGGATCAATCATATCATATCACGCATTAAGATGGCAATATGTGTTATAGTATTATTGAAAGATGTATATATGTGGGGATTGCTCTGATGGTAAGCACCCTCCACTTTCAACCCTGCCATTTTGGAAACAGCCTCTTTACCCCAGGGTAGAGGTAAGGTCTGCGTACACACTACCCTCCCCAGACCCCACTAGTGAGATTATACTGGGTTGTTGTTGTTGTTGTTGTTGTTGTATATATGTGGGGATTGCTCTGATGGTAAGCACCCTCCACTTTCAACCCTGCCATTTTGGAAACAGCCTCTTTACCCCAGGGTAGAGGTAAGGTCTGCGTACACACTACCCTCCCCAGACCCCACTAGTGAGATTATACTGGGTTGTTGTTGTTGTTGTTGTATATATGTGGGGATTAGAGAAAAGACTACTCATGACTCGCGATGTCTTAGCTAGAGCTTATCTGGCCAACATATTTTGTTTTGATAAGTATGGTTGGTAGCCCCTAGGGGGTGGCGGTTGGGTCGGGTAAAAAACGAGTAATAAAAAAACGGATAAATTATCCGATCCGACCCATATTTAATACGGATAAAAACTGGATTAACCGACGGATAATATAAGTAACCATATTATCCATGGCTTCTTGAATATGATCATTTTTGAAAGGATTCTTAGTTTCCCAAACTTGAGGAACTCAAAATTTGAGACTTTACAAATGTAAAAGTTAAACCCATTAGTTATACATTGGTTGTCCATTTTCTAAATGAATAATATGATTCTTATTTATATTTGACCCGTTTTTAAAAAAATTATTATCCAACCCATTTTTAATAAATAATATAGATGATTAACTATTTTCTTTTAACCATTTTGTCACTCTTATAGCCCCTAACAAAAGTTTAATACGGATGAGACGAATCGATCATGGTAAAAGTGTCATAATTATGGCATAGGTTACAAGATACACGTCTAAAGAAAAAATGGTCAAATTTGCTGGGCGGTACTATATGAAATTGAATAATTTTGCTTTTCGTTAAACTTTTTGATATGATATTAGCTTCCCTAAGAAAAAGTCTCATTTTTTGTTCTCGACATTGAAGCCAACCTCAGGATATTTTAAATCGGAGTTAAAAGTTGAAGGATAAATTTGGGCATTTTTTTTCTAAGTAAATATGTAGACTTCGTCTATTTCACTAGAGAATTGCGTTGACGGACAAATATAAACGATTTACTAATTAATAATAAAGGAGTATAAATAGACCAATAGTACATGGACAAATTTGAACGTTTTCTCATGTTTAGATTAAATTAGAGGTAATAATCATGTATTTGTTTTACCTAACTCGGTTTGTCGTTTTCAGGCCATAGATAAGCATCAAAATGTCCATTTTATTAATAGCTGTTTTCCCTGGCAGCTTCGACCAATTTTAGTTTGAAATGTTCCAAACATAAAACGTGTATATATTGTTTTCGTTTATAATGACAGTGTTTAAATCAGTAAGCGTGTAATTATGAAAATAATTAATTTTTTACTTTTAATAGTTAACATGGAAGGAGGAAAAACTCATTACAGTATTAATAAACAAGTCATATAATTTGAACTCGTAATGTACACCTCTTGACTCTCAATTCAAAATTGATGGAATCTCGCTATAAAATGTCAGGATAATATATGCATACCATGCGTTGTCGTTAACTAAACTATATAACGTCAAGATAATAAACACATGCAATATATTTAACTATACAAAAGAATTTAATATCGAGTATATTATATTTAACTATATTAAATTTAAAATAATTATATTGTCGTTTATATTATATTGCCATTTCATAGTATGACCAGCTGTAAGAATGTTTGTCAATCAATACAACTCAACATTAAATTATCCTTTCACTATCGAAGTTCTCATTTTCGATTCTTATGTCTACACCAATCTCTAGAATTAGTCAGTTATTTCTTCGGTTAGCTAGCATCTTACACCTCCCAACAGTCATTAGCTCTTCCTTTTACCCCTTCAAGTTATTTTCTTTTTTATTTTAGGTCCAAGATATATGGGAAGGGTAATGAAAATATTTTTGTTAAGACATTCATATCAATTTACGTGCATTTCGACTAATTCATCGAGCATTACAATTTTCCTCCGGTATATGTCACTCTGTTCATAAAACTTAGAAAAAAAAAATTCAGGAAGAAATCACCTAGCGTTTTCTGTCTCTACCGACAACTCGTCCCTTTTACTTGTTTTTCTTTTATTTTCTTTCAAGTGTAATTATCATTACTAATCTTTAAAGGGACTACAGATAATAGCACATTATCACAATCTTGCATGAGTTTGTAATTCGGCTAGTTCTAATTCAAAGTCTTTGCTGATAAGATATTGCGTAGGACTAATTAATTAATTGGGACGTAAATCGTGAAGAAAATTTTTAGAAAACTTGTTCCAATAACTAATTTCACACTAAACACACGGTTACCTCAAACATAGTTTTTCTCTTGTAGATGTACTACTTTAAGTTTTAACCCTTCTACTTTATTTTTCTTCTTATTTTTCTGGGCGTGCGGTTGAATGAAAATATTCAGGTAAAAATTGAACCTTACACCTGCATTTTACAAAGTGAATACTTTAACAATGAGCTAATCAATTCTCTTCATCTACTTTCAGTTTTTTTGGCTTTCTTTTAACGCTTTTGCTAATACTCGAAAGTGGATACCGTGATTCTTTTGTCTGTCAATAACCGCATGCATTGTGATAATATGCATGATTTACGGGTAATCGAACATGTTTTACCCCTACTTTGGTGTATTTCTAGGTGTTTTGAAGGTTGAAAGATGACCAATTGAGCTTAATTATTGAAATTTGTTATATAGGAAGTCAAGAGTGAAGAATAGAGGTGATTTGAACAATAATGAAGCTAAAAAGCAATTTTTGAATAAATGAAAAATCGGACCCATGCAATGAAGTAACTTCGAAAAGCACAAGAAAAGCACAGAAAAATCTAGAAAATTCAACTAGACCCTCTACGAAGCACAACTATAGCACAAGGGCAACTTTACCTGCGTTTTATCTTGAGGGGCAACTTAGTCAATTGGCTTAGGGGTGTAATATAAAAGTTTCCAACCCTTATTTCAGCCACATTCTTGGCCTAAGAAGGCAAGGAACACCATTGTTGAAGCAAAATTGAGCCCGAAAGATCCTCAAGTCCATTCCACAAGACGAATCGAAGAGTTTTTCTCTACTTTTCTATCTTGATTTCTATAGATATTGGTCTGACAATGGTTTATGTATTTTTTGAGTAATAGTATGAGTAGCTAAACCTTTTTTTTAGGGTTTTGATGGAATTAATTATTGGATGAATTATTGACTATGCTTATTTATAGTTAGTCATTTTTATAATATATTTGTTCAACTACGTTTTGCTTGTTGTTAATTGAATGTGTATCGATTAACTATGTCTATTTATCATGTGTTGCTTGAAAAAGAATACTTGATTAGGTTGTTGTTGAACAATGTCGCTTCTGAGTAAGTTAAGAGATTAATAATTACTTGGATTTAAAAGTGGGATTAGAGATAACGAATCTTTGGTACGATCTTTGTGAGTCGCTTGAATTGCTAACTAGGATTTGTTCGAGAGAATAATTCTAGAAAATTACTGCTTTTGATCGATAGATAATTGTAGTAACAGGAGAACTCACGATCAACGGAGAATAAATGGGCACGATTATATTGAACACGTTAAGCATTCGTCCTGATAATTGAGGAAATCATTTTTCTCTTCAATTCACATATTATCTTAGTTGATAATCTTATTACTTTATTAATTTTTTAGTTAAGTAGTTAAAACAAAAATCTTAATCTTTATCACTCGAAAATTGTTTGAACTTGTTTTCTTAGGGATATTAAATAGCTATAACTAAGCATTAGTTCTCTTTGGAATTCAACCCTGGACTCATAAGCCAGGTTATTTACAGCGATCGCTTATCCTTTTTAGGACTAGAGTTGGGTGTGATCACATTGCATGGTGGATGTGAAGAAGTAGATCATTATCTCAACAATAATGAGTCAAGCTAGTATTTGCGGTGAATCCCCCCGTTAACTAGTTACACATTACGATCGGAACGCCCAATTCTCTAGAAAATACATCTCTTTTGATCATTTCTTCGCATGTACCTGCAATCGACATATACAAAGAGCTCTCTTTAGCCCTTATTCTTAACAAGTCAAAGTTGCTGACACCCACTGTATCTTACTTTAGGGCCGATATTTTGATATCAGAGGCGCTCCGATAAACATAATTTAAGTTATGTACACTCAAATTGATGATAAATCTGTTCCATTAGTCAATTGAACACATAACCGAGCTCCTAAAGTCTTAATAATAGATAATTCAGGACTAATTAGAATTTAATAAGAAGCTAAGTCAACATGTTTCTGAAAGTCTTTAAATTGTTTTCTTTTTATATCATATAACCACGCTTTCATTGACCATTTGCAAGTCAAAAATTTATAGAAGTTTTAGTATCTTCACTGGATGTGAAAGAAGAGACATGAGGAGAAAAAACAAGTACTCACTTGATAATTAATTGGATCGTTGAATAATTTTTCTTAATATAAAATTGTTAAATTCCTTTAATATAACGAAAAATTCTAGTAAAGTGAAGGCTAGGAGTTCAAAAATTACTTTAAATCATATATTCAAAAAGAACATTGATAGTATATTCTGGACTTTGACAAACAATGGTTTATTCTCAGTACAATCCATGTATGCTTCTCTCCTTAATCACGCGCCTTCAATTAATGCACACCAACCCTTAATACAAATGGATTTGGAAGCTCTAGTAACCTAAAAAATTAGGTCTTTCATATGGCTCCTTAGCCATAGCTGTCTACCTTCTCGCCACGATCTCCCACACATAGGTTTGCTAAAAGAGGCGAACTGATTATACTGTCATGACCCTAATGAAATACTCAACCACATCTTTTTGACTTGTCCTAATATACAAAACTACTCGAAAAATCTAAGTCTACAAGCTACAACTAATATGTTGAATCGATTTTCCACTCCATCTCTGTGGCTTCATCTACTTTTTAAGGGAAGAAATAAGCATATGCCCCACAACCTTCGTCTGCACACATTTCTCTCTTTTAGTTTATGGAACATCTAGACTACACGGAATACAAATTCTTTTGAAAATAAAAAAAAATGTCCATGCACATCATATAATCAATCAAGTTATAGAATTTACTAATTGTGCGATAAAGTCTATTGCTAAAACTCCTAAAGTACAAATTACTATCAAATGGATTCCTCCAAAACCAAATTATTACAAATTAAATACTGATGGAGCAGTCTCTCATCAATCTGGAAATTCCGGCATAGTGATATTACCAGCAAATCACGCAATCCAAATTCCCTGGATTACAAACACTTTTTCATGGATTACAGTTAGCAATTAAGTTTAATTTGGTTCCACTTGAAGTAAACATTGACGCCTCAGAGGTAATCATAATTTTAAGAAATAAAAATCTCCTCTACACTAATATCATCTATGATTGCAGGCACCTGCTCCACCAGTTCCATGATCCGCATCTCATACATGTGTACATAGAGCAAAACGGGGTAGCAGATAGGTTAGCCAAGCAAGGTTGTACGATGGAGTACTTAACACCAACTATTTTTGTCTCACCACCTATTTTTGTTATCGAACAACTAAGAGCAGATCAATCAGGCGCTACAACTCTCCAGAAAGTACCATCCGCTCAAGTATGGCAATCTGTCAGGTTTGACACTCAAACACCACCTTTTGATTCACATCCGGTAGACTTGTTGGCAACAGACATTCACCCTCTGCAACATGGTGATGCAGGAGTTACTATAGTAGAAAACTCCCCTTTTTGTAATGATCCCTTGGATCAACACTCCACAATAGATGTTCGTAACAGATCTACTAGTAGTATTTGTAGTATTAGTATTTTGGTGCATCCCCAACACCAACCTCTTTGTACGAATGCATCTTTATAATTAATATAAGCTTATCTTTTCTACCAAAAAATGTATGTAATTGTAAATCTCTCTATTTTTTTTGTCCTTATCCTATTTTGTTATTTGTGCCTTGTGTTTGTTATTCATGTCATGCCATTTTTGAATAGCCGCCATTTGGTGCACACTCATTTCATAATTTTGAGTAGAACTCTTAGGACGAATCTTTGTATTTGTAATCATCGGCAATCTTTCAATCGAAAATAAAAGATAAATTTAAAATTTAAATTTTATGAGTTCGATTTCAGAATTTACTATAATTCATTTGATTTACTAAATTCGATTTAGAGCTTAAATTGAGTACTTATTCTCATAATATAGTTGCATCCTTTAATGCTCGATGTCGTCAATTAGTGTTGATCGAGTCATTTGGACTCATATACCAACGTATTATGACTTTTCTCCCTCTTTTGTAACTTTTGTTTTTGAAAATAACCTTATAGGGACAAAGTCTTATATACTATACAAAATATTATTATGTATATTATGATTATCCTTTGACCCAAAAGAATATACAAAATGACAAAGTTGGTGTTGGTGCTTCAAATATTTATTTAATTCTTTTTAAATAGAAAATATTTTGCAAGTTTTCTTTTCAATATCTTCTTTGTTCCATTGAAGAATTTCCTGGTCAAAATTCCCTTTTAATAGATTTGTCCAATATTCTAGTTCTAATTCTGCAATAAATCAAAGGAAATAAAAAAAGTCAAAAAGTACACATAAAGAAAAAGAGTAGTAAGAAATGGAGAAAATTGCAAAAATGATCGTCTTCCTTTTGGGGTAGGTTTAAAATAAACTTTTTAAATATACGTTCGAGGTGCAATTTTGTGAAAAAATGAGCAATTTTAGTTTTCATTAAATATTTAACAAAGATCGAACATGAGCTCATATTTGAAGGTGCAATTTTGCAATCTTTGCTTTTTTTGGGTCTATTTTCCGGCGTCTGGTGCAAATTTTAGGTGTAGTTTCTCTTAATTTGGTCTATTTATGATATCTAGAGCCATTTTGGTGTTTTAATTTTTGAAATTTGAAGGAACTTATTATTTTTCATTAATTTGCATTAAATCTAACAGCTAGAGCTTATTAAATATATGACAAGGACCATTTTGTCATTTTCTGATAAGAAAGGTAAAGTAAGAAGGTGATTCTTAGAGTCAGTTTACGGCGACGACCCAATATAATCTCATTAGTGGGGTCTGAGGAGGGTAATGTATACGCATGACCTTGCCCCTATCCTGGAATAGAGAGACTGTATGCAGACCTTAGAGTCCGTTTGGACATAAGAATATTTTCTCTTTTTTTAGAATTTTGTTTTTTCAAAATCAGTATTTAGCCGTAAAATTTCTAATTTTTACTTAAGATGAATTTTAGAATTTTTCAAAAATTTAAAAAATTCCAAAAAGTTGTTTTTCAAATTTTTTACTCAGACCATTCACAAAACTTGAAAAATAACCCAAAATTATATTTATGTGCAAACACAATTTTAATTTTCAAATATCATTTTAAAGTGAATTTATTTTTTCACTTTTGTTTTTTTCAATTTTACTTCTTTATGTCCAAACGCCCACTTACTCCATCTTGATACCCGGGCGCGTGCATTTATATCTTACAAAAATTATTACCCCAAATTCCAAGACATGTGTAGCATCATATCATAGCTACAAACCAGACGTAGAAGCTATCATTCAATCTGCACATTCACATTTGTAGAACAAAAACAAAAAAGCTTAAGCCTCTTGCATATATACATTTGGGTATTTTTGAAAAAGCTGTTTTCACCCTGAGAAAAAAGAAGATTTTCTGGTTAGTTTTTGCAACTCTCTTTTGCTATCCTTTGTGTGTGTGTGTGTGTGTGTGGGTTAGAAGCTATCATTCAACCTGCACATTGACATTGCACAACAACAAGTAGAAGAAGAAGTGAAAAAAGGCTCATTTTTCCTTGCATATCAAGTGCCTGGTTATTCTTGAAAAAGAAAAAAAAAACAATTTTCTGGTTAGTTCTTGCAACTTTTTTTATGTTTTTTTTTGTAAGTGCTGTGGTTATGCAAAGAATATATCTTTTACTATTTCTTTGTTTGCTGTTGTAATATTTTCAAGCTCATTTTTCCTTGCATACCAAGTTCCAACATCTGGTTATTCTTGAAAAAAATGACAATTTTCTGGTTAGTTCTTGCAACTATCTTTTTATGGCCTTTTTTGTAAGTGCTGTACTTATGCAAGGATTATATAAATCTTTTACTATTTCTTTGACTGTTGTAATCTCAGCATTACACATACTGCACGCACGCATTTCACAACAAAAACAAGAAGAAGAAGCTGGAAAAAACAATACTACCATTTTTCCTACAAAAGTGCCTCTTACATAAATATACATCTGGGTATTTTGAAAAAAGCTGTTTTATCCCAAAAAAACAAAAAGAAAATTTTCTGGTTAGTTCTTGCAAAACTCTCTTTTGCCGCCTCCTTTTTTTTTTTGTGTGTGTGTGTACTCTTCTCATGCAAAGATTATCTTTTACTATTTCTTTATTTATTGTAATAATAGTTTCTTGGGTTTATGCAGTTATCTGCAATAATCTCAGAATTAATTCTTATGCACAGGTTCCAAGAATTAGTTTTTACTATTTTATTGTTTGTTGTAATATTTTTGTTGGTTTGTGGATTTATATTAGCAATAGTAATCTCAGCATTAAAGCTTTGAATGTTGTTTAGTATGAGGAGCTGTTGTGGGTAATTCAAGAATGATTTTTTTATTTTTGTTTAATTTTGTTGTGAAATGATTTTCTGGGATTTGCTATTTATGGCAACAAATAGGTAATTATACTAGTAAAATTGATGATAGTCACAGCATTATGTTCATCAATGCTATTTCAGTTTTAGGAGTTTCTTGGTAATTAAAATGAAAGTTTTTCTTTTTTGTTATTTGGGAACTTATTCTGGCTAGTGGTTTTTTGGGGTAGGAGATGTTAAACTTTTTTCATTGATTTGCTTATTTGGATTTTTTGAGTGCATTTTTTTGATTAAGTTTTTTAATATCCCCCCTTTCTTTCTTTGTTCTTTTTGGGGCAACCTTTAATCTGCAATTTTTATCTATTTTTCAAGGCATGTCTCTTGAAAGGGTTGACCAATTGGATTACATGGCGGACGACAGAGAGGTGACTGATTCAGCCGATGAATTTGAGGGCGAATTCTATAACGAGGAGACAAATCTTGATGACTATGATATGGTTAGTAAAATATAGTAACTTGATTCACTTCTCCTCCTCTATTGAATTTTGCCTTGTTCTTCGTTTGTTCCTATTCATTTTAGGCTAGACGTTCTTGTTGATAATTATGTTATCATAGAGCAGCCAAAGGTCCATGGTTTGAAAATGCTCCTCTTTTGAAAATTTCCAACAGCCAAGACTCGAGAACTAGTGTAGTTTTACTGGATTTTATCTAGTCAGGTTTCTTTGTCGTTTGTCCAATTTGTTTGGCCAAGTCAAATTTACCTATTTTTCTGATGGATCACTTATTGTCTGGTTCTAAATTATCATCATCAATTTTTATACCCCTTTTGTATTTTGAGTTACCTGGAACTCTTGATATTTTGTTAGCCAACAAAAGTGACTGATACATCGGCTGCACAAGCAAGAAAAGGGAAGGATATACAAGGTATTCCATGGGAGAGGTTGAATGTAACCAGGCAAAGTTATAGATTGACAAGGCTCGAACAGTATAGAAATTATGAGAACATTCCTTTGTCGGGGGAAGCTGTCGATAAGGTATTTGCACTGCAATTTTTTAGTTTAAAGAATTCCATTTGGGTCAATTCGTTGCGACCACAGTAAAATTCTCATCTTTGCTGGTCATTTACGTGATTGCATTTTCAGGAATGCGAACAAGTGGAGAAGGGTGCCAACTACTACGAATTCTTTTATAATGCAAGATCCGTTAAGCCTACAATCCTCCATTTTCAGGTCCGCTTTATTCTGCAGATTCCGCCTACACTAGAATAATTTGTGTTTTACTCACTTACTTAAAGTTGACCTGCCAAATGTCTAAAATGTTGAATTCCTAATGCTACAGCAGAGACTTCTTTCGGACTCCTTTTGTGACAATCGGCATACTACTACAACTACGGCTCAGTCCCAAACAAGTTGGGACCAGCTATACGAATCACTTCGCCGACCACGTCACTCTATTTAAACTCGTCTTATGTCAATATTATGCACATACAAACAAAAAGTATCATAAGTTATGTATATTTTCTAAACATATAAATCTATGAAAGGTTAAACCACTCCTAGAAAGCATAGGACACATAGTAAAAGTGCTAACGTCAAAAACATATTCTCAACTAATATATATCGCATTTATAGAACTTTTTCTTTCATTGTGTCCTATCTTTTGCTAAGACAACTTCCTTCCATGTGATTTTAGGTCTACCTCGTCCTTTTTTTGGCACTTCCGCTCAACGACCCGGTTTTTTTGTGTTCTGTTTTTCTTTTCCCTTTCATATTGAAATAAATAAAAACACAAGGCATATTTTTGTTCCTCCAGTAATAAACAAAAATCATTATGTTGCCAAATGAATTATCTCTAGTTTTTTGATTCATGTCAATTTTCTTATCTTGTAAGTAGTGAGATACCATATGTGATGTTATTGGGGGGTATCTCTTAATTACATTTTCAAAGTTTGGATTTGTTCTGTGATCTTTGCCTATGGCCTTTTTTTTTGGTGTGGTCAATTTGCTGAGTGGCGGTCTTTTAATGACTTCTTTTGCCTCTTGTTTGCAGCTAAGGAACTTGGTGTGGGCAACTTCAAAGCATGACGTGTATATGATTTCGAACTATTCACTTATGCATTGGTCATCCATTTCTCGCAACCTCTCAGAAGTTATCAACTTCTCTGGACACATAACACCGACGGAGGTAATTGAAAAGTATTTAATGATGGTCCCCTACTTTAGTTTCTGCTACGCTCTTGCTTCTTTTTTCCTCCTCTTAGGCGTGACATAGCTTGGAAAATGACTCTTGTGTTCATATATGCATTTTCAGTTCTCTGATTTCTTGGCTTTGTGGTGGGTATTGATAGAAGTATCCTGCACCATTCCCTGCCACAAAACAGGGGGCAAAAAGAAAGAAGTTCCACTTGAATTTTTCCTCTTTAACATTTTTCTCTTTGCTTCATATGGATATAACTATTTCTTCTCTTGTTTATGTTTTACCTATTCTTTTTTGTTGTTGGGCCTCTAGAAACACGCAGGAAGTTTGTTAGAGGGTCTGACACAAACCCAAATCAGCACGATGGCAGTGAAGAACCGTTTTGTGGTTGCTGGTGGCTTCCAAGGAGAACTCATTTGTAAGGTCAGTGCATCTCTTAATCACAGGAAAAAGCTGATGTGATGTTGGTGAATTCTTAGTTAAAAAAAGAAGTTCCTTTCCGCTAAACTTTGTTTTTTTTGTTGTTGTGGTATTTGCTTAACTTTGCTTTCAAATAATATTGCAGAGTTTGGACAAGCCGGGAGTCAGCTTCTGTGCAAGGACCACTTATGAGGATAATGCTATCACAAATGCCATTGAGATATATGAAAGCGTCAGGTAGAGTGTGAATGTCACATTCAGTTGTTGAGCTAGTTTAAAAAATTTCAACTGATGAAAGTAAAGTTCAAACATTTTACAGTGGTGGGCCTCGTTTTATGGCATCCAACAACGACTGTGGTGTGAGAGAGTACGACATGGAGAAGTTTCAGCAAATGAATCACTTCCGCTTCCCTTGGCCAGTGAATGTAAGTCTTTTTATGTGCTTTTACTGCTATTTTTGTTCTTCCCCTTTCTTTGCTCCTTTTTTGACTTCTTTTCATTAGTTACTACTTACCACAGTATTATTTGGTTGTTCGTGAAGTAATAATACGATTTGTTATATAAGTGAATTGTCATTGTAGTCCTCCTCCTCCCCTTCATCATATCATTATCTATTGTGTTGGCGGGAAAGAGCAACTTCATGAATTTCTAGTATAAGGCCTTTTCTTAATTAAATGAAATTCTAGCATGAGGCTTAAGATTGCAAAAAACACTAGGTAATTTCTTCTCAAGGTGGGCAAAGTTACCTGTGCTGGTGGGTAAGAGCAGGTACTCGGTGGAATTAGTCGAGGTGCATACAAGCTGGCCTGAATACCAAGAAAGAAAATATCCACTAGAGGGATGAACTGGCGTGTAGATAGTGGAAACACATAAGCTGTTGTCCGCTATCAAGAAGTTCCATCAACCTTCTACTAGTTTCTTCAGATCTAGTATGAGATTTTGTTATTGGTAGGCGAGGATTTAGTTCTTTGGGCTCAGGACCTAGTCCATCATCCAGTTTGAATTGCATTTCCTCTGAGGTTTTCGGATACGAAAGTAATAAGTGGGGATATTCATTATATGTCCAAATTGCTAGTTCACATTCGCTTCAATTTTCATCTGGATTAAAAAATTTCTTTCTTCCTGTCTACATGCTTTATGTTGCACAAATATTTCGATACTGGTCAAAACTGCATCCTTCAGGAGCTCATGTATTTATAATTTCACTGGTAATTAATGCAGCACACCTCGATGAGCCCAGATAGCAAGCTTTTTACTGTTGTTGGTGATGATCTAAATGGTTTACTTGTTGATTCCCGCAATGGAAAGGTATTTTAAATTTTTAGTCATTACCTTCTACATCAGATGGAATGCAATTTTTTTGTTATGTAAATACATAATGTCAGTTTCTTAGTTCAGAAGCGCACTCTGAAGCATGTTAGGTCGTTATTGTTACTGCACTTATGATGAGGTGATTATTTGGCAAAAGTATTCCGGAAAATAATTTGCAAAGAGTTGCGGTGTGCTTTTGTTTCTTGTATTTTCTCATATAGATCTTTCTCGTGGGAGCAAAACGCGTTTGAACTCGGTCTTTATTGATCCATAATTGTCCTCCATTGCACTATAAGTCTTAAAGTTTGTGAATTTTAGACTATTATTTTTGCTCGAAGATGTCTAATTCTCCTCCATATTTTTGTTTTTGATGATGACTTTTCCATTTGCTGAACTTACAATTGAACTTCTTTGTTACTGTATCAGACGGTGGCCTCAATTGCGGGTCATTTAGATTACTCTTTTGCTTCTGCATGGCACCCAGATGGCCGTACATTTGCCACTGGGAATCAAGATAAGACCTGTCGGATTTGGGACTTGAGAAACCTGTCCTCGTCTATGGCCATTTTGAAGGGAAACATGGGTGCTGCGCGATCTATCCGTTTCTCATCCGATGGACGGTTCCTGGTACTGGCTGAACCTGCAGATTTTGTCCACATTTATAGTACCGAGTCAGATTACAAGAAACGTCAGGAAATTGATATTTTTGGTGAGATATCAGGGGTATCTCTGAGTCCGGATGATGAGTCTCTTTACATTGGAATCTGGGATCGAACGTATGCAAGCTTGCTAGAATACCACCGAAGGCGTTCTTGTAGATATTTCGATGTGTTCACATAATTCTTCAACGATTTAGGAAAAAATGGGTTCTGCAGTTTATTCACATCAAGCCCAAATATTTTGCGCAAATTAGTTCAAGGCATATGGTACCAGTTTTTGATCTTGGCATACTATGTATAGTTTCCTTAAGAGCAAGCTTTGTTTCTGCTTATATACAACCTCTCTGATGTACCATTTTGCTTCTGTTGTACTTTTACTTGGTTTAAAAGAGAAAAAAGAACAACATATTGCTGTAAGTGGTACAGGAATACTAAAGTTAGTGATAAGGAAAAAGATGTCACAAAAGATGCAATGTGTCTTGGTTGCTTCTTGATCTTTAGAGATACTTTATTGTATGTTTTAGGATAGATCAATTAGTTTCAGACTTTCACATTCAAAAGCTTGAAATCAAAGCTCAGTTGGCTGCAAAAGGATCTCCGGGCTTTGGTTTAGTGGTAATAGTACAACTTGTGATACGTGGATTAGACGCATGTTATATGTTCTAACTCTCCCACATGACAAAAGCTTGATATTTAAGTAGATAAGAGTAAAGGTTGGTTCATTATCACCAAAATTTGAATCGTGTACCACTGATCCTCGGAAATTTATCGGTTTTCCAGAAAACAAATCCTGATTAATAATTTGGTTTGAATAAAATGGTGGTCATACTCAACTCAAGAAGCCTTTTCCACACACTAAAATCTTTTTTTCTTCTACTAAATTTTTTTTTTCTTCTATTCGTTCTTTATTTCTTAAAATCCAAGAACAAATAAAATGACACCCGATTAATAATTCTTTTGGCACTAAGTAATACAAAAAATTAAAAAGATATTAACTCCCTTAAAAATGACTTTTTACGAGTATTGAAATCAAAATTAGTACTAGTTCTTTTCAGCATGAAACTTCAAAAGATGAATAAGCTAGTTAACAACCACCAATCCACCATTATTTAACTTCCATATTTGGCTGGACCAGATGTATTACCGTAGCCTAATATTTGGCTACAATAAAGGCATCTTATTAGGAGTCTCTGACTGCAAATGAGAGGAATTATCTTTGAACAAGTCGTAAATCATTCTTAGTTTTCCAGAACTCATCCTTCTTTCCATTTTTCTTCTGCTTCAGTAAACCCATACTGCTTCTAACTATTCCCATTAAAGGCAGCTTTTACATCCAGAATTGCCATGAGCTTCTCATATGATTCAGAGTCACGCACTTGCCGATTTTTCACCTATCTCCTTAAAGGGCAGCTCGATGTTCAAAGCAACCTGCATTCAAGCAGAGTCTGGCGAAGGGCCGCAACCCAAGGGGTAGAATCCATTGCAAATGACTACGCGACGGGGTATTGTAAGTGGCAGAGTGGCCTTACTGCCACAATTCACTGAAATTCAGACTTTGTCACTCCGATTCGTCCCTCCCCTCCAATCCAATCAATTTCTAACTTTCCTAAAAAAAAGTTTACTCTTTAAATGATGCTATATTATATGCCAAGTGTTGGAAAATTGAACAAGTCCTCAAGACCTTGCATGTATACTATTTGTGTATTAAGTGGCATGATTTGTCATTTAGTCATGTCGAGGGAAAGGCTTGCCTATGACATTAAATCCAATTTCACTACTAGAGGCTTTTCGGGGTATCGCGTGCGATGCCAAGGCATAAGCCAAGAGTGAGGCTAATATGCAAAGACAACGTCGGAAATAGAGGTTTTTCGAGGTGTCGCGTGCGAGACCAAGGCCTATGTCAATGGCCCAAGGTCGGTCGTGGCATGCCTATGCCAATCGGCCGTGGCATGCCACTGTTGGCCAAGGTCGGCCATGGCATGCCTATGTCAATGGTACGAAGACGGCTATGGTAGGCCACTATGGGACAAGGTTGGGATTCCTACCTTCTCCTTCCCGCTGCGCTAAATAACTTGGCCCAGGATTTATGCCCGAAATTAGGTCGGCCGTGGCATGCCTATGTCAATGGTACGAAGACGGCTATGGTAGGCCACTATGGGACAAGGTTGGGATTCCTACCTTCTCCTTCCCGCTGCGCTAAATAACTTGGCCCAGGATTTATGCCCGAAATTAGGTCGGCCGTGGCATGCCTATGTCAATGGTACGAAGACGGCTATGGTAGGCCACTATGGGACAAGGTTGGGATTCCTACCTTCTCCTTCCCGCTGCGCTAAATAACTTGGCCCAGGATTTATGCCCGAAATTAGGTCGGCCGTGGCATGCCTATGTCAATGGTACGAAGACGGCTATGGTAGGCCACTATGGGACAAGGTTGGGATTCCTACCTTCTCCTTCCCGCTGCGCTAAATAACTTGGCCCAGGATTTATGCCCGAAATTAGGTCGGCCGTGGCATGCCTATGTCAATGGTACGAAGACGGCTATGGTAGGCCACTATGGGACAAGGTTGGGATTCCTACCTTCTCCTTCCCGCTGCGCTAAATAACTTGGCCCAGGATTTATGCCCGAAATTAGGTCGGCCGTGGCATGCCTATGTCAATGGTACGAAGACGGCTATGGTAGGCCACTATGGGACAAGGTTGGGATTCCTACCTTCTCCTTCCCGCTGCGCTAAATAACTTGGCCCAGGATTTATGCCCGAAATTAGGTCGGCCGTGGCATGCCTATGTCAATGGTACGAAGACGGCTATGGTAGGCCACTATGGGACAAGGTTGGGATTCCTACCTTCTCCTTCCCGCTGCGCTAAATAACTTGGCCCAGGATTTATGCCCGAAATTAGGTCGGCCGTGGCATGCCTATGTCAATGGTACGAAGACGGCTATGGTAGGCCACTATGGGACAAGGTTGGGATTCCTACCTTCTCCTTCCCGCTGCGCTAAATAACTTGGCCCAGGATTTATGCCCGAAATTAGGTCGGCCGTGGCATGCCTATGTCAATGGTACGAAGACGGCTATGGTAGGCCACTATGGGACAAGGTTGGGATTCCTACCTTCTCCTTCCCGCTGCGCTAAATAACTTGGCCCAGGATTTATGCCCGAAATTAGGTCGGCCGTGGCATGCCTATGTCAATGGTACGAAGACGGCTATGGTAGGCCACTATGGGACAAGGTTGGGATTCCTACCTTCTCCTTCCCGCTGCGCTAAATAACTTGGCCCAGGATTTATGCCCGAAATTAGGTCGGCCGTGGCATGCCTATGTCAATGGTACGAAGACGGCTATGGTAGGCCACTATGGGACAAGGTTGGGATTCCTACCTTCTCCTTCCCGCTGCGCTAAATAACTTGGCCCAGGATTTATGCCCGAAATTAGGTCGGCCGTGGCATGCCTATGTCAATGGTACGAAGACGGCTATGGTAGGCCACTATGGGACAAGGTTGGGATTCCTACCTTCTCCTTCCCGCTGCGCTAAATAACTTGGCCCAGGATTTATGCCCGAAATTAGGTCGGCCGTGGCATGCCTATGTCAATGGCCCGCGGTCGGTCGTGGCGGGGCAATATGGGCCGAGGTCGGCAGTGGCATGCCTATGTCAATGACACAAGGTCGGGCACGACAAGCCACTATGACATGAGATCGGGCATGGCATGCAATCTGCATGGGTTCGGGCAACCGGACCCAAATCGTCTAAAATTTTGTCATCCCACAAAAAATGACCTAAGGAACAATAGTCATCACCTCGCCATGACTGTTACTCCTTTTTTGGCATTTTTTGGCCACAAAACTAGAATTGCGTCCAATACCCAGATTTTTATATGCTATAGCCCATGCTATCTGCATGAGTCCAGATGACCGGACCCGAATCGCCTAATTTTGTCGGCCCATCAAAAACGGCCTAAGGAATAATAGTCATCGGCTAAACTAGAATTCCGTCCGATTCCCGAATTTTCGTGTGCTATAGCCCATGCCATCTGCATGGGCCGGGCGACCAGACCCGAATCGTCTAAAATTTAGCCGGCTCGTAAATAATTACCTAAAGAAAAATAATCATCGTCTTGCCATGACCGTTCCTCATTTTTTGGTATTCTAGGGCAATAAAATTAGAATTCCGCCCGATTCCCATATTTTCGTGTGCTATAAGCCACACCATCTATATGGGTCCGGGAGACTGGACTCGTATCGCCTAAAATTTTACGGACCCATAAAAAATGATCTAAAGAATAATAGTCATCGCCTTGCCATGACCGTTCCTCTTTTTTGGCATTTTAAGGACATAAAACTGGAATTCTGCCCGACTCCTAAATTTTCGCGTGCTATACCCAACACCATCTGCCTGGGTCCGGGCGACCGAATTTGCATCTGTCACGACCCAATTTTTCCTCTGTTGGGTATCGTGATGACACCTAGTCTTGGGGACTAGGTAATCCTAACATTTCCTAAATAACAACAATAATTATTGAAATGGAAATCTCTATAAAATTTACAATTCCCAAAACCGGTAGTACAAGTCATAAGCTCTACAGAGTCTGTTACAATTTTCTAAATACAACTGTTTGAAATAAAGTAAACAGTGTGAATACAAATTAGAAGGTGACTCCGAAGCCTGCAAACGCAACAACATGTTTACCTTGAGTCTCCACATCAAGATCCGTACTGCTAGCGATCGATTAGCTGACTCCACATTACCTGGCTCTGCACAAAAATGTGCAGAAGTGTAATATGAGTACACCACAGTCGGTACCCAGTAAGTATCAAGACTAACCGCAGTGGAGTAGTGACGAGGTACGGTCAAGACACTCACTAGTCAAATAACCTGTACCATACTAAAATAATCGAAAACAACTAGCAGTGATATAAACAGTAGGGCAACAAGAACATCATAATTATTGCTAAAACGAGTAAGAAACACAAGTACAACCAATTAATTAAGTCCTTCAAATATAAATCATTCACATATTTTTCTTTAAGATAAATATCTTAGAATATGCTTCTTTTGAATAAATATCTTTCAAATATACTTCTTTCAAATAAATATCTTTCCAAGTAAAAGTCACCATGTGACACCTCCTTTCACGATCCTAAAAAAAAAATTACGGGTCTCAGCCCACTTTCATATTTTTTACGGTATCTCGTGCCCATATTTCTATCACAACCACACGGGAAACTCACGTGTCAAAAATATCAATGTTTATAAGATCCGTAGGATCAATTTATTTTCAATAAAGTAAGTTTACAATTTATAAATCAAGTAAGAAATCATCAAAAAAATGAGTTTATTTTTGAATTCGTTTGGGTGAAGAAAATGATATTTCGATTAAAATGAAGCATCCGATGACTACTAATTTAGACGTAAAAATTTATTAAATTAGAACATACTAGCAATTTCTTTATTCGAAACAACTCAAATCTCGAAAACCAGTAAAAACCATAAGACACAAATCCTCAGAGTCTTGTACAAAGAGCCAAAATCAACACAATACAACAAGGAAACAAAGACACATACTAAAATCAAATAATACATCATAGAAGAACACACAAATTTATATATCACGGAAAAATAAAATAACCAACGGCAAGTGCTACCATAGAAAAATATCAACAAAGGGCACTCCCGAGGTACCACCTCGTAGTCCTAGAAGTAAATATGCAACAACAACAATGCCCCCAGGCCATCACAAATCAATCCCCGACATAGCCCACCTTGTCTCTCTCTCTCTCTCTCTCTATATAT
>AWOL01S0005211.1:50364-64895 GCA_000715115.1 Nicotiana otophora
TCCCACCTTATCACGCCGCATGTGCATAAATTAATAGTAATAATAGCACGGCAGAAACCTCGTGCAAACACCCGAACAAAACTTTCCAACAATATAACGTGCCAATATCACATCTCATAAATTGCACCTCAAGTGCTCAAATATTATAATTTATCACAGATTGCACACATCGAGTGATCAAATATTACAATTTATCACATATTGCACATCAAATGCTCAAATATTTTAACTCGCCACAGAATTCAACAATACATTATTTTTCACAATAAGGAGCCCATGGCTCGACCATAATATGCACAAAATCTTAACTAATATATCCGAGAGTGAACAACTCAACAAAATAATATTTCACATAAAAATCAAGGTGACAATCACACCAAAAATCATCATATAAAAATAAATCCAACAAAGCAAGGATTTAGGCAAGACAATTAAGGGATTTAATAAGTGCCAATAATTTCCCATTTAATACATAAGGGCGTCTAAGGATTTTAACCAATATAATTTACACATATAACCCAAGTACGTACTCGTCACCTTGCGTACATGATTTTCAATTACACAAATTTCACATAAGACTCAATGCCTAAGGGGTAATTCTCCCACTCGAGGTTAGGCAAGATACTTACCCTTTTGAAGTTATGCCGATATTCCAAAATCGCATTCTTGCTTGAATTGACCTCCAAATGCCTCAAATCTAGCCACAAATAATTCGATTCAGTCAATAAAATTTATTGGAATTAATTCCATAAGAAAATATTAATTTTTCATCAAAAGCCAAAATTTAGCTCAAACATTGCCCGTGGGACCCACGTCTCGGAACCCAACAAAAGTTACAAAATCTGAAATTCCATTCAACCACGATTCTAGCCATACCAATTTTACTTAATTCCGACATCAACTCGATCCTCAAATCTTCAAATTAAACCAAGAAGGTTTTCTAATCTTTCCAACTTAATTTACCCATTAAATATTAAAACAACAACCATGGATTCGGGTAATTTAACCAATATTGAGTTAAAAATATTTACTCTGTTGTTTTCTTTGAAAATCTCTCAAAAATCGCCTATATCCGAATAGACCAAAGGCCTTCTGCCCCGTTTCCTCTATTTTCCTCTCTGCATTCGTGGTTGGGCCTCCGCGTTCGCGAAGCACTGCCAGGTTCACCTACGCGTTCACGAGCCTCTCTTCGCGTTCGCGTAGAGCAATCAGCTGCCCCCTCAACTTCCTTCTTCGCGAACGCGTAATGCTTCTCGCGTTCGCGTTCCACACACTGTCCACCCTTCGCGAACGCGTCCCTATCTTCGCGGACGCGAAGAACAAATATTGCCAGTCTCTCAGTTCCTCTTCGCGAACGCAATGGAGGAAACCAGATGGTGCATCAGAAAAATTCCAGCAGAGTTCCAAGTCCAAAATCCAACCCGTTAACCATCCGAAACTTACTCGACGAATCGCATCTCAAATCAAAATATATGAACTTTGAACTTTCAAATTCTATATCTTGTGCCGAAACACATCAAATCAATCCGGAATGACTTCAAATTTTGCACACAAGTCATAATTGACATAACGATGCTATTTCAAGTTACCAGAATTGAATTCCGGCCCCGATATCAAAAAATCAACCCCCGGTCAATCTTTCCAAATAATTATCTTTCGCCATTTCAGGCTTAATTCTACTAAGAGCTCCAAATAATTTTCTGAATATGCTCCTAAGTCCATAATCACCATACGGAGATATTGACATCATCAAAATTCCATTCCAGAGTCTTTTGCTCAAAAGTCAACTCTCCGTTCAACTCTTTCCATTTAAGCTTCTAAATAAGGGTTGTTCTTTTAATTTAATTTCGAATCTTCAGTAAATCAAACTCGACCACACCCGCGGGTCATAATACATATTGCGAAGCTGCTCGGGACTTTAAGTCACTGAACGCGGGTTAATTCTTAAAACGACAAGTCGGGTCGTTACAACATCGCCTAAAAGTTTTTCGGCCCATTAAAAATGACCTAAGGAACAATAGTCATAACCTCGCCATGGACGCTCCATGTTGATTGGTGTTTTAGGCCATAAAACCGAAATTGTGCCAGACTCCCACATTTTCGGTGCTATAGCCCACACCATCTTTGCCGTCCATCAAAAACGAATTAAGGAACAATAGTCACCACCTCGCCATAACTGTTCCTCATGTTTTGGATTTTTAGGACCATAAAATTAGAATTCCGCCCGATTCTCAGATTTTTGTGTGCTATAGCCCACGCTATCTATATAGGTTCGGGCGCCGAACTCGAATCGCCAAATTTTTTATCGGCCCATAAAAAATGACCTAAGGAACAATAACCATCGCTTCGTCATGACCGTTCCTCATTTTTTGGTGTATTAGGGTCGGAAAACTGGAATTTCGCCTGATTCCCAGATATTAGTGTGCTAGACCACGCCATCTGCATGAGGCCGAGTGACCGGACCCGAATCGCCTAAAATTTTGCCGGCCTATAAAAAATGACCTAAGGAACAATAGTCATCCCCCGATTCCCAGATATTCGTGTGTATAGCCCACGCCATCTGCATAGGTTCAGGCGACCGGACCTAAGTCGCCTAAACTTTTGCCGGTCCATAACAAATGACCTAAGGAACAATAGTCATCGCCTTACCATGACCGTTTCTTGTTTATTGGTATTTTAGGGCCATAAAATTAGAATTCCGCCCGATTTTCAGATTTTCTTGTGCTATAGCCCACGCCATTTCCATGGGTCTGGGTGACCTGACCTTAATCGCTTAAAATTTAGCCCGCACATCAAAAATGACATAAGGAACATTAGTCATCTCCTCGCCATGACCATTCCTCGTGTTTTAGCATTTTAGGGCCATAAAATTGGAATTCCACTCGATTCCCAGATTTTCGTGTGATATAAGCCCACGCTATCTGCATAGGTCCATGCGCCTGCGCCTGAATCGCCTCAAATTTTGCCGGCCCATAAAAATGACCTAAGGAAACTTAATAAATGCCTCAACATGATTGTTCCTCATTTTTTGGCGTTTTGGCCATTAAACTGGAATTCCGTCTGATTCCCAAATTTTCGTGTGCTATAACTCACACCATTTACATAGGTTCGGGCAATCGGACCTGAATCGCCTTAATTTTTGTCGACCCATAAAAAATGACCTAAGGAACAATAATCATCGCCTCTCCATGACTATTTCTCATTTTTGCGTTTTAGGGCCACAAAACTGGAATTCCGCCCGATTCTCAGATTTTTCGGTGAAATAGCCCACGCCATCTGCATTGATCTGGGCGACCGGAACCGAATCGCCTAAAATTTCGCCGGCCTTTATAAAATAACCTAAGGAACAATAGCCATCACCTCGCCATGCCATTTTCCCAGTTTTTGGCATTTAGGGCCATAAAACTGGAATTCCGCGAGATTCATAGATTTTCGTGTGCTATAGGCCACACCATCAGCATGGCCCAGGCACCCAGGCCTGAATGGCCTAAAATTTATACAGACCATCAAAAACGACCTAAGGAACATTAATCATTGCCTCGCCATGACCGTTCCTCTTTTTTGGCATTTTAGGGCCATAAATTCGGAATTCCATATGATTCCCATATTTTAGTGTGTTATAGCCCACACCATTTGTATGGGTCCGGGCGCTCGGGCCTGAATCGCCTAAAATTTAGCCAACTCATCACAAACAACCTAAAAAACATTAGTCATCGCCTCTCCATGATCGTTCCTCATTTTTTGGTATTTTAGGGCCATAAAATTGGAATTTCGCATGATTCCTAGAATTTTGTGTCCTATGCTCATGCCATCTACATGGGTCCGGGTGCCCGGACCTAAAGCGACTAAAATTAAGACAGCCCATAAAAAACAACCTAAGAAACATTAGTAATCGTCTCGCGATAACTGTTCCTTGTTATTTGGCGTTTTAGGGCCATAAAATTGGAATTCAGCCCGATTCTCAGATTTTCGTGTGCTATAGCCTACACCATCTGCATTGGTCCGGACGCACGGTCCCGAATCGCCTACAATTTAGCCAGCTCATACAAAATGACTTAAGGAATATTAGTCATCGCCTCGCCATAACTGTTCCTCATTTTTTTGGCATTTTAGGGCCATAAAACTGGAATTCCGCCCGATTCCCATATTTTCGTGTGCTATCGCCCACGCAATCTGCATAGGTCCGGACGCTCGGGCCAGAATCGTTTAAAACTTAGCCAGCCCATCACAAACAACCTAAGGAACATCAATCATCGCCTCGCCATGACCGCTCCTCATATTTTGGCGTAAAGGCCATAAAATTGAAATTCTGCCTGATTCCCAAGTTTTCGTATGCTAGCCCACGCATCTGCATGGATCCCGAAGCTCGAGCCCAAATCACTTAAAATTTTGCCAGCACATGAAAAACGACCTAAGGAACATTAGTAATCGCCTCGCCATAACCGTTTCTCGTTTTCTGGCTTTTTAGGGCTATAAAATTAGAATTCAGCCCAATTCTCAGATTTTCGTGTGTTATAGCCCACACCATCTGTATGGTCTGTGCGCCCAGACCCGAATCGCCTAAAAGTTATCCATACCATAAATAATTACCTAAGAAGCATTAGTCATTGCCTCGCCATGACCGTTCTTCATTTGTTTGCATTTTAGGGTCATAAAACTAGAATTCCACCCGATTTCCGGATTTTGTGTGCTATACGTTATCTGTATTGGTCGGGGCGCCCACACTTGAATCGTCTATATTAAGCCGGAACATCAAAAACTACTTAAGGAACATTAGTCATCGCCTCGCCTTTACTTTTCCTCATTGTTTGGCGTTATAGGGCCATAAAACTGAAATTCCGCCGATTCCCAGATTTTCGTGTGCTATAGCCCACACCATCTATATGGGTCCAGCACCCGACCCCGAATCGCTTAAAATTTAGCCGGTCCATCAAAAGTGACCTAAGGAACATTAGTCATCGCCTCGCCTTGACCGTATCTTAGTTTTTGGTGTTTTAGGGCCATAAAACTAAAATTCCACACGATTCTCAGATTTTCGTGTGCTATCCACGCCATCTACATGGGTCCAGGCGCCCGGGCCAAGTCCCCTATAATTAATTAGGCCCATAAAAAATGACCTAAGGAACATTAGTCATCGCCTCCCTATGACCGTTCCTAAGTTTTTGGGATTTTAGGGCCATACAACTGGAATTTCGCCCGATTTCCATATTTTTGTGTGCTATAGCCCACACCATCTGTATGGGTTCGGTTGCCCGAGCCTGAATCGCCAAAAAAAATATCCGTCCCATCAAAAACGACTTAAAGAACTTTTGTCATCGTCTCGCCATGACCGTTTCTCGTGTTTTGGCATTTTAGGGCTATAAAACTGGAATTGTGCCCGATTTTCAGATTTTTGTGTTCTATAGCCCATGCCATCTACATGGATTTGGGTGCACTGGCCAGAATCGCCTAAATATTAGCTAGCCCATAAAAAATAACTTAAGGAACCATAGTCATCGTCTCGTCATGACCTTTCCTCCTTTTGTGGCATTTTAGAATCATAAAACTGAAATTTCGCCCGATTCCCTGATTTTCGCATAGCCCACGCCATCTGCATGGGTCCGGACGCCCGAGCCCGAATCGCATAAAATTTAGCTGACCCATCAAAAATGACCTAAGGAACATTAATCATTGCCTCGCTATGACCGTTCCTTATTTTTTGGCATTTTAGGGCGATGAAACTAAAACTTCCCCCGATTCCTAGATTTTCGTGTGCTATAGTCCATACTATTTGCATGGGTTCTTGCGCCCAAGCCAGAATCACCTCAAATTTAGTCGGTCCATCAGAAACGACCTAAGGAACATTGGTCATTGCCTCACCATGACCGTTCCTCGTTTTGTGGCATTTTAGGGCCATAAAACTGGAGTTCCACCAGATTCCCAAATTTTCGTGTGCTATAGCCCACACCATCTACATGGGTCCGGGAGCCCGGGCCTGAATCGCCTAAAATTTAGCCAGTCCATAAAAACGACCTAAGGAACATTAGTCATTGCCTCTCCATGACTGTTCCATATTTTTTGTCGTTTTAGGGGTATAAAATTAGAATTCCGCCCGATTTCCAAATTTTTATTTGTTAAAGCCCATATTATCTGCATGAGTCCAAGTGCCCAGGTCCGAATTGCCTAAAATTTAGCCGGCCTATCACAAATGACCAAAGGAACATTAGTCATTTTAGGGTCATAAAACTGAAATTACGCAAGATTTCTAGATTTTCGTCTATTATAGCCCACGCCATCTGCATGGGTCCGGCGACGGATCCGAATCGCCTAAAATTTTGCATGTTTACCAAAAATGACCTAAGTATCAATAGTCATCATCTCTCTGTGATCGTTTCTCATTTTTTGGCGTTTTAGGGCTATAAAACAGAAATTTAGGACGACTCCCAGATTTATGTGTGCTATAGTCCATGCTATCTTTATGAATTCTGGCGACCGGTCCCGAACTTTCTAAAGTTTTGCGGTCCATAAAAAATAACCTAATGAACAATAGTTATCGCTTTTTCATGACCGTTCTTCATTATTTGGCATTTTCGGGCCATAAAACTGAACTCAGGATGATTCCCAGATATTCGTGTGTGATAGTCCATGCTATTTGCATGAATTCTGGTGACCAACCCCGAATCTCCAAAAATTTTGCGTGCTTATCAAAAACGACCTAATGAATATTAGTAATCGGTTCGCCATGACGATTCCTCATTTTTTAGCTATTAGGGCCATGAAACAAGAATTCGGGATGATTCTCAGATTTTTGTTTGTTATAGTCCACGCCATTTGCATCAATTCCGTCGACCAGCCTGAATCTCTTAAAAGTTTTGCAGGCCCATCAGAAAAGAGGTAATGAACAATTCGTGTGCTATAGTCCATGCCGTCAGCAAGAATTCGGGCAAACAACCCCGGATCTCCTAATATTTTACGGTCCCATCATAGCACTCTTAATGAACAATAGTCATCATTTCGCTATGACAATTCATCGTTTATTGGCATTTTAGGGCCATAAAACAGAAATTCAAGACGATTTCCAATTTATCGTGTGCTAATGTCCCTGTCATCTTCATGAATTTGGACGGCGGGCTCCGAATCGCCTAAAATATTTTGGGCTCATCAAAAATAACCTAATGAACAATAGTCATAGTTTCGCCATGACAGTTCCATGCTTTTGGGATTTTAGGACCATAAAATAAGAATTCATAAGGATTCCCACACTATAGTCCACACCATCTGGATGAATTCGGGCGACCGACCCCGAATATCCTTAAATTTTCAAAAACGATCTAATGAACAATAGTCAACACTTTGCTATGACCATTCCTCATTTTTTGGCATTTTAGGACCATAAAATATGAATTCAAGACGATTCCCAGATTTTGTTGCAATAGTCCACGCCACCTATATGAATTCGGGAGACGGGCTCCAAATCGCCTAAACGTTTGAGTACCCATCAGAAACCACATAATGAACAATAGTCATTGCTCTGCCATGATTGTTTCACGTTTTTGGCGTTGTTCATAAAACAAGAATTTAGGGCGATTTCAAATTTTTCGTGTGCTAATATCAATGCCATCTTCATGAATTCTGGCGACGAGCTTCGATTCGCCTAAATTTTTTGGGCCCATTAGAAACTACATAGTTAACAATAATCATCGCTTTTCCAAGATCGTTCCTCTTTTTATAGCGTTTTAGGGTCATAAAATAGGAATTTCGGATAATTTTTAATTATTCGTGTGTTAATATCCACGCCATCTTCATTAATTTGGGCGACGAACTCCGAATTGCCTAAAATTCTAAAATTTTGTGGGCCCTTCATAAGAGATATAATGAGAAATAGCCATTGCTTCGCTATGACCGTTCCTCGTATTTTGGCATTATGGGACCATAAAACATGAATTTACGACATTTTCAGATTTTGTTATGTGCTAATATGTACACCATCTTTTTGACTTCGGGCGACGGGCTCCGAATTGCCTAAAATTTTATGGGTCCATCACAAACGATCTAATGGACAATAATCATTATTTCGCCATGACCGTTCTTCTATTTTTAGCCTTTTAGAGCCATAAAATAGGAATTCAAGACGATTCCTGATTTTTGCGTGCTAATGCCCACGTTATCTTCATGAATCCGGGCGACGGGCTCCGAATCACCTAAAATTTTCTAGGCCCATCAGAAATGACCTAATGAACAATAATCATTACTTTTCCATGACCGTTTCTTGATTTTTGCCATTTTCGGACTATAAAATAAGAATTCAGGATAATTTTTAATTTTTCGTGTGTTGATCTCCAAACAGTCTTCATGAATACAGACAACGGGTTCTGAATTGCCAAAAATTTTATGGGCCCATCATAAATGACTAATGAACAATAATCATTGTTTCGCCACGACCGTTCCTTATTTTTGTTATTTTAGGGCTATAACACAGGAATCCAGGACGATTTCAAATTTTTTGTGTGCTAATGTCCATGACATCTTCATGAATTCAGTCAACGGGTTCCGAATTGCCTACAATTTTGTGCTCCCATCGGAAACAACCTAATGAACAATAATGACTAATACTCATTTTTATCGCCATGACTAATATAATTTTTTGAATTTTGAGGTCGTGACACATAAACTAATGCTTATGTCCATTTTTCCTATGTTTAGATATATGATAATTTTCCTGAATTTGATCAACAGACTCCGATTGCCCTAAACTTTAGTAGATACATCAAAATCGGCCTTGTGAGAAATGCTCACCATGACTAACATCGTTTTCCATTGTTTCGAGGTCATAAGAATACTTAGCACGGTCATATGGAACCTACCCGTGTTATGTGCGACAAATTGAATCCTATCAGTGCTCAAAAAGCTGACGAACTCCAATTAACTTGTAATTTGGTAGGTCCATCGATAACAGTCTTGTGATGAATACTCTCCATAACTAATATTATTATTATATTTATTTATTGTGTTTTTATATACATGATTATTTTTCTGAATTTGGTTGACAGACTCCGATTGGCTTAAAATTTGGTGAATTTATTGGACACGGTGTTGTGAGCAATATTCACCATGACTAACATTGTATCTTGGCGTAATATTATTATTATATTTATTTTTTGTGTTTTTATAGACATGATTATTTTTCTGGATTTAGTTGACAGACTCCGATTGACTTAAACTTTCGTGGATATATCGGACACGGTGTTGTGAGCAATATTCACCATGACTAACATTGTATTTTGGTGTTTTGAGGTGTAACGACCCGGCCGGTCGTTTTGAGAATTTAAGTCTCGTTCGGCGGCATAAGGCCCTGAGCAGCTTCATATTATATGTATTGACTTGTGTGCATGGTTGAATTCAGTTACCGGTTGTTTCGGAGTGACTTGGGATACTTAGTCCCTAAAACGGTAGCTTAAGTCTTAGGATTTTGACCGTAGTCAGAACTATGTAAAGACGACTCCGGAATAGAGTTCCGTCTGTTCCATTAGCTCCGTTGGGTGATTTTGGACTTAGGAGCGTGTCCAGACTGTAAATCCGAAGTATGTAGCTGATTTAGACTTGAAATGGTGAAAGTCAAATTTTTGGAGATTTGGACCGGAAGTGGAATTTTTGATATCGGGGTCGGAATGTGATTTCGAGAGTTGGAACAACTCCGTTATGTTATTTGGGACTTGCCTGCAAAATTTGACGTCATTACGGGTTTATTTGATAGGTTTAAGCACAGGTTTTAGAAGTTGAAAGATTTAAAATTTATAAGTTCGATTCATGGTGTAGTTTCATCGTTAGTTGATGTGATTTGAGGGCTCGACTAAGTTTGTATGGTGTTTTAGGATTGGTTGGTATGTTTGGTTGAGGTCCCGGGGGCCTCGGGTGTGTTTCGAGTGCTTAACGGATTAAAAGTTTGATTTGTATTGCTGCTGAGTCTTCAGGCTTCTGGTATTTTCGCACCTGCGGTGAAGAGACCGCAGGTGCGGGAGCGCACATGCGGAGAGGTAAGCGCAGAAGCGGAAAAATGGAGGAGTGCTAGGGGTTGTAGGTGCGAGGAAAAATTCTGCATCTGCGATGCCCGCAGATGTGAAGGTTGAGGCGCAGGTGCGAGAAAAGCTGGACTTGACAGTCTCCGCAGGTGCGGAGAAATTGTGCGCATCAACGACTCCGCAGAAGCGAATTTTGGCGCGCAGAAGCGATAGGAAGTGCATGTGCGATTTGGACGTGCGCACCTGCGGTCGCGCAGATGCGGCTAATTATGCGCATGTGCGGTCACGCCTGGGCAGAAAAGAGAAATCCGAGGGTTTGGTTTCATTCTTCGTGTTTGGACTTGAGAGCTCGAAATTTGGCGATTGTTCGAGGGATTTTCAGAGGAAACTTTGGGGTAATGATTCCTAACTCGTTTTTGGTTGTATTCCATTAATCTATAGTTGTTTTCTTCATTTAGTTTCGGATTTTTGGGGTTGAAATTAGGAAAAATTGGAAGAACTTCTTCGATAAATATTTCGAGTTTTGAAAGGGGATTTGTGGTCGGATTTGAGTAAGTCTTATATGGTTTGACTCGTGAGTGAATGGGTGTTCATATTTTGTGACTTTTACCCGATTCCGAGACGTGGGCCCGGGTTAACGTTTTAGGAAAAATTTTGGATTTTTTGTTAAAATATTGATTTCATTAATTAGATGAGTCTATTATCGTTCTATTCATGATATGCAATTGTGTTTGGTTATATTTGGACTATTCGGAGTCGGATAATTGAGGAAAGGACATTCTTACGGACTGTTTGAGCTTGGTTCGAGGTAACTATCTGGCCTAACCTTGTGTGGGGGATTTTCCCCCTTAGGATTTGAGTCTTCTATGTTGATTGTATCCCGTGTGCACGAGGTGACGAGCGCGTGCACGGACTTATTTGTGGAAAGTTGGCCTTTTAGGATTCTTAGGTCCTTATATTCAGTGAGTATGGAGTTGTTCTTGATATGATTAAGTTCCTATTTACTAGTTTCACCTCTACATGCTTTAATTAGAATTAATTTCTTTCAGGATTCACTCTTATTACCTATTGGACTCTTATTTGACTTAACTGAAGATTTTACCTCCTCTATTATCATGCTATCTTTTCATAACTGCTTATCTTTATTTGAAATTATTATTATATCATCTTATAATTTGTTTAGTCTTAATTGAAGTTATGATTATCTTTTCCCTGCTTATCCTTAATTAAATTGTTAAAAATTCTTAGTAATTTCTCAACCTTAAAAGAAGTTTTAGATATCTTATATCTTAGTCGACTTGTTTTATTTGACTCGTGTTAGTTTTCCTGTTGTTGGAATGTATATTATGGGATCGTTGATACACATTAGTTTCCCTTTGTTGAGTTATTATCTTTACTCCTAGCATTCTTTACTGTAGTTATTCCTTGTGATTTGGTCCCACATTTTTCCTGTGATTTAAAAGTTCTTGAGTTGTTTTACTTGCCGTACTTTGTATTATTTCCATTGATGTTGTTGTATTTGTTGTGGTGATGTACGAGGTTTCTGCCGTGTGGTTGTTATTATTGTGATGCACGAGGTTTCTGCCGTGCGGTTGTTGTTATGGAGTTGCACGAGGTTTCTGCCGTGATATTGTTACTATTAATATTTGCACATGTGGCGTGATAAGGTGGGATATATATATATATATATATATATATATATATATATATGTGTGTGTGTGTGGGTTACGCATGTGAAGAGACAATGTGAGAACATTATTATGCACGTTTGGCGAGACAAGGCGGGCATTTATGTTACTATTGCACACGTGGCGAGACAAGGTGGGCTGTATCAGGGATTAATTTGTGATGATTTATGGCCTGGGGGCATTTTTTGTTGTTGATATTTGTATAGTGGTATACGTACCTGTGTGAGCTTTATCTTGTGAAAGCTGTGAGAAAATATTCTATATGTTGTCCGTTCTTCTTCTTCCTTATGCTTATTTGCTGGTATGGACTATGTTAGGACACTTGCACAAACATACACGTAGTTAAGCACTCTTATCGGATAAGAGGTGTTCTTGATATTGTTGAGCATAGATGCTCACCCTTGTTTACTTGTCTTCTATGTGAGAATGGCTCTATTGGTACGTGAGTCGTCAGTGTGGTTATAAGGTGTTATGAGGGCACATGATGCCATGTGTTAGGGTTCAGGTATTGAGACCTGTAAGTTGTGAATTTGTCTGAGGTTCGGTACCTCGTGGAGTTGTTGACTAAAATCTGATGTAAAAGCGGTTGTAATTACTGAATTATTACTTGTCCTTGCTATTTTCGTGATTCCGAATTTAGGTTGTATTCCATTCACTTTGTCTGCGTCATTTTCATGATATTCCGCTGATACTTGTTGTTTCTTGCTTTAATGTCATTACTGCATTGTGAGCCATATTGCATAGTTTTTATGTAGACATCATACTTTTGTTATTCATGTACTTATATCTGTTCGGTTTATTAGACCAGTGGGTGTCTTGACTGTTCCTCGTCACTACTCCACCGAGGTTAGTCTTGATACTTACTGGGCACCGCTGTGGTGTGCTCATGCTACTCTTCTGCACATTTTTGTACAAATTCAGGTACTTGTTCGTTTGCTAGCTGTGTGGACTATTGCTGCGGAGACTCGAGGTATACCTGCTGCTGCGTTCGCAGGCTTCGGAGTCACCTTTCAGTTTTCGTTTTGCACTATTTATTCTTATTTCTGGACAGTTGTATTAGAAGTTTTCTAGCAAACACTCTGTATAGCTTATGACTTGTACTATCGGTTTTGCGAATTTTAAGAGATTCTATTTAAATAATATTTTTGTTTTAATTATTGTTAGGCTTACTTAGTCCTAAGACTAGGTGCCATCACGATACCCAACAGAGAAAATATTGGGTCGTGACACGAGGTCATCAAAATACTATGCACAATCATTGGAATCTACACGTGCTATGTATGGCCACTTGGAACCTACCAGTGATAAAAAAGTTGACGGACTCTGATTGACCTGAAATTTAGATGGTCCATCGAAAAAGACCTAATGAGCAACACTCGTCATGACTAATATCATTTTTTGGTAATTTGGATTCGTAAAAGATGAATTAATGATTATGTCCATTTTTCGTGTGTTTATATACATGATTTCTTGAATTTGGTTGACTAACTCTAATTGGCCTAAAATTTGGCGGATCCATAGGATACAACCTTGTGAGAAATACTCACCATGACTAACTTATTTTTTGGTGTTTCAGGATCATAAGAATCATACGAATACTATGCACAACCACATAAAACCTACTCGTGCATGCACATCCACTCCTTATTACCAATTCTCATTTCTAAATCCTAGTTATAATTCTTTCATGGAATATATCGAATTCTAAGCTCTTGTTTGCCTACCATTTTCAGATATGTTGGTTGAAGTGTCAATTGATGGCATTGAGTTGTGTTGGATCGATCTCAGTTAGCTAGAGTTCACTTATACTTGTTTGTTGCTTAAATTCTGTTCCTAGAAGAGTATTAGTTGCTTCGGATTCGCAGTTGTAGTTGGAGGATTTCCCTAATGTTGAATATCAATTTACTGTTCCATTAAGTTTATTTAGTTGTGTGATTGCTAAATTGGTTACATTGTATATTATTACATGATATGTTGTTGCGATTGTTCAGAACATCACAGTCATGCAATTGGGATTCTGCTTAGCTGAAATATATAAGGAAAAGATTAACTCTTGAGTTTTGTCTTTCGAGACAAATATATTATTGTCTAATTGTATAATTTCAGAACATAAAAAATTGCGATTGTAACAGACTTTCTTGTTCTTGCTGTTTACAGGGGCCTTTCCCTGCCATAGTGACTATTTTTTCCTTGTTAATGAAATGTCAGCGACTCTTTTGTTATTTTGTTTTTTTACAAAACAAAGAATACAATTGGATTTGGGTGCCCCTTTTCAGTGTTACTTCCATTTTGGTCTAGGAACCGAAGTTTTATGAAATGGCCTTTCAATATGAACCCTAAATTTCGAGCATCGGATGTGCATAAAAAAATGCAGCTTGTGTTATTAGTATAAAAGCCAAATCTTGGGAATCTACCAGGTGAACTATAGAAACTAGTCATATTTTTTGAAATAATATTTGTTGGAAAAAATAGAGTTTTTAATCGTGTATTGTTTAATGCTACTTTGTTACGGTTTCTGTATTTGCACTCACAATGGTTCTAAATTTTATATACCTATACAAGTATATGCGAAAAAATTAATATTGTCCTTCCTTTTTTCCTTACTTGTTTATACTATACTATTCTTACAAGATATATGACTTTTAACTTCCAATAGTAAAATTATTATTTATATTATTAAGGGTTAATTCGAGTAAATAAGATGTTAGTCATGTTTTGCAATACATCACCTTTGATCCTGTTGTAAGAAACTTTATTTACTAATATGAGATTTGATTAATTTAGTTCAAAATTTTAAAATATTTCCATGCTAATATATATATATATATATATATATATATATATA
>AWOL01S0005211.1:71306-103290 GCA_000715115.1 Nicotiana otophora
TATATATATATATATATATATAATGTTATTTTTCCTATTTTTTTTCTCAGCGAAAAAAACATAATTGTGCAAGATTTAAAAAACAATTACATAATCCCAACAGCAATTATCAATTAACAAAATACGGTAGCAAAATTTTACATTCCATAATGGACTCCCAATGGACCCAATCACGTTGCACCCGAAATTCCCTCTTTCCATACAACACTCCATTAATACAGGGAAATTGTCAGCTATGTCCATTTATAAATAGCTTCTTACAAAAATTGGTCAATTCATAAAATATTATCAATATTAGCCAACTAGCTATTTGTAGCCAAGAAAGGTTAAATTTTTTGCTTTCTTTTGAGTGAGTGTTATTAGAATAGAATCTTAAGGAGCTTGAATCTCAGTTTTGAGATGATTTGGTGGAGTTTTGAGGTGGTTTGAATTGAAAATTCGAAGTAGAAGATGAACATTAAGAAAATGATATTTGTATCACACTGTGTATCATTTTTATATCACATATGTATCATATTTGTATCAATTGTGTATCACAAGTATATCCATGTATACCTGTATGTGAGATACATGCGTGATACATGTTTGATACAAGTGTCGCAGAAAACAATTTTGAACTCGATTTTAACTACAAAGTTTGACACCAAATCAGTCAAAATCACCTTCAATCTTCCTCAAATTCTGTATATTAACTCATCTATATGTTTTCAATGAATTTCAACCATACCGTTGAAAAAGGATCCCTTTTTGCTTAGATTTTTTGAAATCTTATATATATATTTTGTATTTCATCACCTTGTTTGTCACCTCATCCATAAAATTTCTTTTTCGTCTTGCATCTAATGTTGATGATCACGTTTAAAAATATGAATCCTTATTTATTTGGATTTTTAATTTTTGTATGTTCTTGGCTAGTTTTGGTAAGTTTATGATTAATGGCTAGAGGTTGGTAAGTTAGAGCTTATTTGGGAAATATCCTTAAGATTCCCTTAATTATATCAATCCCTAAATTTCCTATTACCTTAAAACACTATTACATATATCATTCTCTATTTTTTTGGAATGAAATAATTCTAGTATTTTACAACAATAACAACAACAACAACAACAAACCCAGCTTAATCCCATACATGGGGTTTGGGGAGGATAATGTGTACGCAGCCTTACCCTTACCCTATAAAGACAGAGAGATTGCTTCTGACAGACCTCGGCTTAAAGAACAGTAAAAATAAAGCAACAAGCAATAGCAATAGTAATATAATATGGTAATGGAAGCGAATGACATAACAAGTAATAAAGAACCAGGAATAAGAGAATACAAGAACGATACTAGTACTATTGGTAAACCTAGGAGAAACGCACAACTACCTATTAACCTGACACCTTAATCCTCGACCTCCACACCTTCCTATCGTGAGTCATGTCCTCGGTAAGGTGAAGCAATGACATGTCCTACCTAATCGCCTCTTCCCAATACTTCTTTGGCCTACCCCTGTCTTTCCTCAAGCCCGCCATGGTCAGCCTCTCACACCTCCTGAACGGGGCACTTATGTCTCTCTTCTTCACATGCCCGAACCATCGCAACCTTGACTCCCGCAACTTGTCCTCCACAGAGGTCACTCCCACCTTGTCCCTAATAACTTCATTCCTAATCTTGTCTTTCCTGGTATGTCCGCACATCCATCTCAACATCCTCATTTCAACTAGTTTCATCTTCTGGACATGGGACTTCTTGACGGGCCAATACTCAGCTCCATACAACATAGTCGGTCTAACCACCACCCTGTAGAACTTGCCCTTAAGTCTAGGCGGCACATTCTTATTGCACAAAACTCCCGAAGCTAGCCTCCATATCATCCACCCCGCACCAATGCGATGAATAACATCCTCATCAATCTCCCAGTTGCCTTGGATTATAGACCCAAGATACTTGAAACTATCTTTTTTAGGAATGACTTGAGTATCAATCTTCACTTCCACTTCTACTTCTACTTCATGCCTCTCATCATTGAACTTGCACTCGAAGTATTCAGTTTTCGACCTACTCAACTTGAAACCTCTAGATTCCAGCGTCTGTCTCCAAACTTCCAACCTAGCGATAACACAACCTTATGTCTCGTCAATCAGTACTATGTCATCAGCAAATAACATACACCGTGGAACCCCCTCCCCCTTGTATGTGTCGGGTCAGCACATCCAATGTTAGGGCAAACAAAAACGGGCTAAGAGTCGATCCCTAATGCAACCCCATCTCCACTGAAAAATATTCCGAGTCTCCTCCCGCAGTCCTCACCCGAGTCTTAGCTCCCTTGTACATGTCCTTAATCACCCTAATATACGCTACTCGGACACCGCTAACCTCCAAACATCTCCATAGCACCTCACTCGGGAATTTGTCATATGCCTTCTCAAGGTCAATAAACACCATGTAAGTCCTTTTTCCTCTCCCTATACTGCTCCACCAATCGTCTCACAAGGAATTCTAGTATTTTGTAAAATTTAATTAAAAATATTTATTTATACAAATATAATGATAGTATAATGAATATGTTGTATGTAATTATTTTATGTACATTTTATTTAGAAAATATTCCTGGTACATTTACAGAATAAGTAAAAAAAATACCTAAGATATACATATACATTAAATATTTATGAAATAATTCTAGTATATTGCTAGTTTAATTAAAAAATGTTTAATTACACAAAAGGTATAATAATTGTATAATGTATATGCTTCTATATTTATTGCAATAAGAAATTCTGTACAAATCAGTGCCAGAACATGAACAAAGGCGTGGGTAGCAACATTATCCACCTCTTTTGATGAAGCAAAAGTTTTGATCAGATAAGGGCTGCAACACCAAATTGCTGCATCTCTCTAAGCCTCCATACACGGTCTTCCCCGAGTTGCATAGCCCAAGCATAGTGTACAGTGTGTATTGTATCCTAATACAGCAACAAATTTAGCCATACCAGGGTTAAAATTCAAATCTGGACGTAAGTCTTAGCTTCAATGATGAGTTACTGCAGGTTGGAATCATTCTACAGCAGATTGGAATGCAAAAATGCTTAAGAATAATTGCTACTTGTTAACACTTAACATCTTTAGTTTACAACTAGTAACCCACTTTTGCGTATGAAAACCACACCAGTAACATAGAAAAATGACGATTCGACCACAGGGATGCAAGAAAGCTATTTGATATCATGACGTTTTTATATGATACATAGTACCATATTGCCCAGCAGGATCAACAACAACAATAACATACCCAGTCTTATCCCACACTATGGGGTCTGAGGAAGGTAGTGTGTACGCAGACCTTACCCTTACCTTGTGAGGATAAAGAGGTTGTTTCCAATAGACCCTCGGCTCAGGAAAGCATAAGCACATTGCCCAGCAGGATCAATGAATTGAATTAACCAATGCAGGACCGAGAGAATAACAGCAACCAACAAAAGGGATATAATACAAACCTTTCCCCCTTCTTTAATTGAACCAAGTTTATCACGTATGCAGTAGACCTGCTGCATCTGGAACTGTGGACATTACCCAAGAAAGATTACTATCAGGGGCTAGGCTAAATCTTTTAAGCCTTTTGTTCTTTCAAGAGTTGTATTGGTTTAGACATACAAAAGAATGAGGAAAGACTCTTACCCCCAAAATTATTAAGGGACTGTCTCCCATCAGCTTTGTCTCTCGCACTTCAATTTCCGAAATATGTAAAATCTGTCTCATTTTCAGTAAGGTTATCAGATTTTTTAGTAGTGTAAAAAGGAAGTTTGATGCTAGAGAAATCAACTAGAAGCTATTCAACCTCTTAATGTAAGTAGTATACCAAATGAGAGGTGGTCACAATTCATGCAGAACTTTTAGTTTGAGCCTAAGTGAAAAATCAGGGAGGAATTCAAATCAAGCCCACTGGACTGTTATAGGCAGTGTCCAGTGCTTAACATATCAAGGCCAATCAGCAACAGTAAACAGCAGTATGTTGCGAGAACTAAAGCTGCAACTAATGACACCCTACAACCTCCCAAAAAATCCATATATACATATAAAGTTGAAAAAACTAAAATCTGATGGGGCACCTTTCACAATCAAGTATTCCTATTTATCGATTTTCTTGGATTTTTTCCATTTCAAAAGGTTTTAAGCCATTTTAAAAATATAACTAATGTTATGAGCCGTTACCAAATTCAAAAGGCACACCCCTCCGACGCACCTCCGTTCCTTTCTCATCTTTCTGCTGTAATCTATTCCCCTTACTCAATTGTACCAGTTGAATTATTAATTAACTAAGCACACACAAATCATTGTATCCTCCTATCTTCTTTGTAACGTCTTCGTATTATCATCAACTGATATATCTCATTTTGAGTTCTAAGATGCCAAGACTTCAAAGGGAAGTTATTCTTTTTTTTTTTGGTGCTCAAGATGCAACATGCTGCTAAATTTCTTTGCTCAATATTACTCAATCTCAAAGGCCAAATTTGCAAGAAAAACAAAAGCAAATGGCGAGGAACTTCACAACTGATAATCACCTTTTTTATCTTTTCCTATTTTCTTGAACTTTGATGAATTTTCTGTTTTTGATCGTTATGGAAAAAAACTGAAAGTTGGAATATCAACTATTAAATCACTTCTGCCTTTCAATTTACATACCTTTATTGATCTTAGTTGGAAAGCGTTTTAGACAATTTTTGGTGAATTTTATGTTTTTTATCTTTGTGGTAGGGGCAGTGGCCATGACAAGAAGATGCTTTTACTTATGGGAGTGAGTGATAATGTTCCGGGGCTTCATAACCTTTTCTTAGTTGAATTTGTTTAGATAATTTTTGGTGAATTTACTTTTTTGATATCTGCGGTAGGCGTAGTGGCTATGAGAAGAAGATGCTTTTATTCGTGGAAGTGAGTGATACTATCCCGAAGCTTGACCACATTTTCTCTGTGTGTCTCATTGCTGTCACAAACAAGAATTCTATTAAACTTCTCACTGTTACTTATTCACAATTTTTTTTATCTGCTTGAGTCCTCCATTTTCTACTCTGCTCTTCAACTTCTAGTTACTGTTAACTGTGGTATTCTGGAACTCCACTTAGTGAAGTTTGTGAGATTTGGTTGGTATTGTTGACTTTATGATAGGAGCTAAAATTCATCACCATTATTGCACCTGGACTTGGAATTTGGAAGAGGGATCCTAACGAAGAAGGAGATTGAAGTTAGATTGGAGCTGTGTTAAAATTGCAGCTGAAAATTAGTAATAGGTGGAGTCAAATTCGAAATGGCCATTGATGAACTCAAGCTTGCAGATCTGAAATTTTGGTACAAATTGTGCTCAACCTTCGACTGAGTGGTGTAGACTATTGTTGTGAATACTTCTACAAAGCCGACTTTTGGAGTTTTATTTCAATTTCGGGGCTATTTGGTTCAGGTTTGTGAGCTACAAATGAAGAAAGGAGGAGTCGCCATTATTGGACCTTTGAACTTAATTGGGTTCTTTGAATCTGTTGCTTTTTTTTTTTGTCCCAGATACTTTTTTAATACCATATGCCCAGTGTTACAACTTCGCTAACTGGTTATGAAAATTGCTAGCTGTGATATCAGTAAATATATTAGAGTTTTGATTGTGCTTGGTGTTGAATAGCAATTGTTGAACTAAACTCCTCCAATATTTTGTTGCTGGAAACCAATTATACAAGACCGGGAAGCAAGGAGCACTTTGTATAGACTGGGAAAACAAAGGAAATGTAATAGAGCAAGGCTCCAAAAAGTTAGATTAATACTTAATATGAACTAATATTAAGCTAATCTAGCTAAGGAATTAATTAAAGTAGGAAGAACACTAGTTGGACTAATTACTGGAAGTTCACAAAGCAAACAACAACAACAACAACCCAGTATAATCCCACTAGTGGGGTCTGGGGAGGGTAGTGTGTACGCAGACCTTACCCCTACCCTGGGGTAGAGAGGCTGTTTCCAAATGACCCTCGGCATCCTTCCCTCCAAGAACTCCCCACCTTGCTCTTGGGGTGACTCGAACTCACAACCTCTTGGTTGGAAGTTCACAAAGCAACGCCCATTAAAAGAAGATGCTATAAAGCATCTAAGTTTTCATGTTCTCTAGCAAGTCTGACATATTATAAAGCAAGCTAACTAGTGTGGTAGCAAGGCTTATGGAATCTAGTTTTCTTTGTGTGCTTTATTTGTTCATACTATCTCCTTTCGTGCTTTTATCTTTATTTTCATTGTTAATTGTTTGTTTCTTGTCCGTTTAGCTTCATTGTCCATCTTTGCTTAACCATCAACTCCATTCCAAACCGATACTTGGAACTCGCTTGGGAAATTCAAGTTGTTGGTTAATGAAGAGGTTAAAGGAAAATCCCATGTGTGGAAGAAGGCAAGAGTGGCGAGTCTGTTTGAGAGTGGTCACAAAAGCATTTGACCAAGAGTGCAAACACGAGTGTTGAGTGCTACATTTTGAGTGATACATTTGAGGGAGGGAATTTAGTGAGGTCCTTTTCTTTTTAATGCTAATTGGATGTCTCCCATACCTTCGGATGCCCCTTCTGAAGAACTTTGAAGATTATAGCTATGATGACGAGAGCTACTATGGAGATGATGGTTATAGAGTTAATGGACTATGGAACTCATGGGGAAGAATGTGAGTATGAAGGCACTTTTACTTCAAACAACGACTGAAATTAGTGATGCTTCAAGGTATGATCCTTCTACCTACTCTTCTTGTAATGAACATAATAGCAAAGAAAGTGATTATGGGCATAATGATGATGGTGAGGAGGAAACTACTAGAGAAAATTCTTGTTCATCTTCTTACTATGCTACAAATTCTAAACATGAGAGTGGTAGTAGTTCTTAAGTTTATTTTGTTGAAGGAGGTGGTAGTATATCTTCAAGAAGAAATTTGAGACAAAATGTGTATAGATATGCTACTTATGGTACAATTATCATAACTCGGCCTAATGATGACTTCAATGCTATGATAGAAGGGACGACCTTGTTGAACAACATGAGTTTGATAAAGCATTGACCAATTTGTGAAAGAAAGAAAAAAACGTGTTTCATGTTTATTATAATGTTGTAGGACTTAATGGTGCCATGATTATACATAACAAGAGTTACATGAATATTGCAAGTTCAAGCATGGTTGAGCGCTTATAGTTGAAGCCTAGAAACATCCTCAACCCTATAAATTTCCTTGGTTAAATGAAAAACGAACTTTAGAGATCACGGAACAAGTTTTGGTGAAGTTCCAAATTGGCAAGTTTTAAGATGAAGCATTATGTGATGTTATTTCAATGAAAGCTTGTCATCTTTTACTTGGGAGGGCTTGGATAACTGAAAGAGAAGGTGCATAACTGAAAGAGAAGGTGCATTCGAATAAAAAAGGATTCACAATTGTTGTGTCATTCTAAGAGGCCAAGAGTATATCTTTATGTCATCTACACTTTTGAAGGTGAAAAACAATACTTGGAAATGCTAGAATTGAGATGGAGAAAAAAGTCTTAAGGAAAAGATGTCAATTTTTAAAGAGAGGAACATGAAGACAAAAGTTGATGATTCTCCAAGGGTAAAGTTCAAAGTTGATGTCAAGGGTCATCCTACTCCCTTCGAAGGGGATTCTTGGAGCTTCTCTGTCACACCTTGAACTTGGGAGAAAAAAAGATTGAGAGGAGTAAAGGAGAGAAAAGTGACAACTCAAGAGCGGAAAAAAGAGAGCTTGAGATGAGAGTAGTGAGTGAGTTGTCACAAGAAAAGAGAAAGAGCTTAACATGAAGAAAATGAAAAGAAAAAGGAAAGACAAGAGATATTGAGGTTGTTTCTTATTTTAACTCTCAACACTAGTCTTTCTTCTTCTCCTAGTTGTGATGTCTCGTTTAGAGGTACTTTTGGAAATGAATGCATGAAGGAAACAACAATGGTAAATCTTCCACCTTTGAAAATTCAGAGTTGTTTGAGACATTCACTATTTCTTAGAGTGGTCACATGAGCTTCAGTAATAAAGAAAAAGGTAAATAGGGGAATATTAGAAGCATATCAAGGCAAAATGACTAATCCTAGTACTTCATTTCCTTCAAGTGCTTAATGGAAAATCTAATTTAGGTGAAAGTCATTCTTCCTTTGAGCTTAATGAATCTCCTTTATTGTGAAAGTCAAGTTATACTCTAGTTGGACAATCTTAGTTCAGTTTGAGAAGTTGAGAAGTCACGAAGAGTTAACGAGGAGTCTTTATATTTGACTATCCGAAATCAAGTAGGAGATTGGATTAAAAAGGCACCTTAATATAGATATGGTGTTAGCACTGTCTTTTGAAAGGTTGTAGTGACACTAGTCGAATCTTCTTGTGCATATTATGCTGATGATTCTTTTGAGTATAATGTGTTTGCAACTAGTGTTGAAACTTGTGTTGGAATTGAAGAGTTGAAGAGTGATTTTTTTTGAGAAGGTAACAATTGTTGCATATATATTAACGTTATCAAAACAGGTGTAGCTATCCATAATTATGGGAGGTGGAACAGGAAGATTTCCAAGTCCTTAATCTACTTACAGTTGAAGAGTGATTCTTTGGCAAGAATGATAATTTTGAATTTGAATTTTATTTATGTCAAAAGAATATTCTTGTTATTGATGATAGTTTTGAGAAGTCACTTGATAATTGAATGTTTGCATTGAAAGATTGTGACTTTATTGAAAATGTTCATGATGATCAACTTGAACATGAAATCCACTAGTTGACAGAGTTTGTGACTTGTTTGATTACCTTAATGATGTATTTTGTGAACCTCAACTTAGTGATGATGATGTATTTAAAGAAATCCATTCAAGAGCTACTCATGCCCTTTTTGATCTGATTCGATAGGGCTCTGGAGTAAGGGTTGCTTGATTTCATGCAAAGATAAAACTAGCCGTAATTTGGTTTTCTTACTCTTTAGAACCGTTAAGCGTTTTTTATTCACTTTTTCAGTACTCTTTATAATCAAGTATTTGATGCTTTTATTAGGGAGTTGTTCTCTCTTAATTTTGATGATGCTTGGCTATATCATAAAAGTACTTATACATGGAAAACTGTGATAATCTTTGTCTAGTTGTCGTTCCTTCTTTGTTTTGCAAGGCTTGAATTCGAGGACGAATTCTTTTCAGAAGGAGAGAATGATACAACCAAAGATACCAAGGTCAATATTAAGAGTGAGGAGTGCTTTTTTTTTTAATTGTTAAAAGTAGTATATTAGTTTCAGCATCAAGTAAGTGTTGTGGAATAATTACAAGAGGGGGCTGCGTTACGAATTGTGTAATGAGCTCAAAAAGTTAACCATGGATCAAACTCATTTGCAATAGCCATGTTGCACCAAAAACAGAGAGAAGAAGAGTGAGGAGTGTTTTTTTTTAATTGTCAAAAGTAGTATATTGATTTCAGCATCAAGTGTTGTGGAATAATTACAAGAGGGGGCTGCATTACGAATTGTGTAATGAGCTCAAAAAGTCAACAATGGTGTCAATCTCATTTGCAATAGCCATGTTGCACCAGAAAAAAAAGAGAAGATATACATTTGTTTTTAATGCTAATTACAGGTTTTGATTTGCTTTCAAAAACTCTCGCACTCCTTTCTTTCCATATAATCCACCAAAACTCTGAAAGGATGGTGTTCCAAGTTTTCCTTTTTGCCTTAGGACGAAGACTAAACGGAGAAGTTTCAAATATACCCATGTACTTTCGAAAATGGTCTAAGAATACCCCTCGTTATACTAATAAGTTATCTATACCTCTGCAGTCATACTTTGAGTTCAAATATACCCCTCATTTAAACGGAGGGCACGTGTCATCGTCTTATTGGCCAATTCTAAATATCTCCTAATTAATTAAAAATACCCATTATCTATACCCGAAAAACAATTTAATAAAGCAAATTTTTTTGGTAAAAACTGGAAAAAACTGATTTTTCTTTTACTAAAAACTAAAAAAAAACGAAAATATTTTTTTTTCCAGTTTTTACAAAAAACTCTGCTTTAAAAAACTGAAAAATATTTTTTAAAACAATTTTTTTGTAAAAACTGGAAAACAAAACTGAAAAACACTTTTCTAAAGTAATTAAAAACTGGAAAAAACTGATTTTTTTTAGACTAAAAACTGAAAAAAAAGAAAGAAAATATTTCTTTTTTCAGTTTTAACAAAAATATTGCTTTAGAAAATTGTTTTTCAGTTTTTGTTTTTTAGTTTTTACAAAAACAATTGCTTTAGAAATTATTTTTCAATTTTTTTTAAAGCAATGTTTTTCTAACAACTGGAAATCAGTTTTTAGTAAAACAAAATCAGTTTTTTCCCGTTTTTAATTGCTTTAGAAAATTATTTTTCAGTTTTTACAAAAACATTGTTTTAGAAAGTATTTTTCAGTTTTTTTAAAGTAGTATTTTTGTAAAAATTGGAAAAAACAATATTTTCGTTTTTTTTCAGTTTTTAATAAAAAAAAAATCAGTTTTTTCCAGTTTTTACAATAAACAAATTGCTTTATAAAATTATTTTTCGGGTATGGATAATGGGTATTTTTAATTAATTAGGAGATATTTAGAATTGGCCAATAAGACGATGACACGTGTCCCTCCGTTTAAATGAGGGGTATATTTGAACTCAAAGTATGACTGCAGGGGTATAAATAACCCAATAGTATAACGAGAGATATTCTTAGACCATTTTCGAAAGTACGTGGGTATATTTGGACCTTCTCCGAAGACTAAATTTGCAAGAACGATGCTATTTTTATAACTATATAGTTATTTCTGTAATATGAGGCTTTTGTGGCTGTCTTTGTAATAACCAGGCTACAAATAGTGACACTTAAGGTTTCTTCCTTTGTTTGGACATTGTAGACTATTGATGAGCTTAGGGTTTTCCCTTCTACCTCTCCATGAACCCTTCTTGGATTCTTGGTTAGTGAACCCTTCTTGGATTCTTGGTTATAATTCCATGTATGAGTTCATTCTCTTCTTCAACGACTTAGTCTAGTGATTAAATGAATATTTAATTGTTTTATTAACCTTTTTCTTCTACTTTCCGCTCTTCCCAATCTAATATCTCTCTTTAATTGCTAATACTTGTATCTCTATCTTGTTTTTCATCTTGTCCGCTTCACATCACTAATACTGGTTTTGGAGTACAAAAATGTTCCCCTCTCGAGATACCATATGGTTCAAGACTATGGAGAGGCTTCTACAACTCATGGAAGAATTCTCTAGCAAGACTGCGAAGTTGAAGATCTTTTGAACCTGTTAAAATTTTGGAGGACTGCATTGTTCATAGCCAAGGAAATGCGGTAAAGGTCTATGCATTGATTGCAAGGTCAATAACCTCACGACCCAACATAGGCTCTTGGTTAAGGACCTAGTGATCAAGAGGAGCACGAAGAAGAGGACGGTGTGCAAGCAACATACGATCAAGTGGGGTAACCTAACTAAGGACAAAGCTCTAGAGTTGGGGGACAGGTTGTTAGCTATGAGAGCATGGAAGAGTAAGGGGGACGCGACTAGGATGTGGACCACAATAGCAGATTGCATTAGGGAAGCTGCTAGAGAAATTTTAGGGGTCACGAAGGGTTATTCTTAGGGTCATAAAGGGGACTGGTGATGGAATGGAGAGGTCTAAGGTAAGGTGGAAGCCAAGAAAGCGGCTTATTTGAAGCTTGTGGAGAGTAAGACGAGGAGGAGAAAAGAACATATCGAGAGTGTTATAAGAAGGCAAAGAAAGAGGCGAAGTTAGCAGCTATGTCGGCCAAGACCGTTTGGACATCTGTACGAGGAACTCGGGGGCAAGGGCGGGGACAAGAAGCTATACCGGCTGGCCAAAGTGAAGGAGAGAAAGGCTCGAGACTTGAACCACGTGAAGTGCATCAAAGACGAGGACAACAAAGTATTGATGAACGAGGCACATATTAGACGAAGATGGCATACATACTTCCATAAATTGATGAACGAGGGGAACAGAAGCATCGTGCTGGGTGAGTTGGAGCACTCCGAGAGTCAACATGATTTTGGGTATTGTAGGCGTATTAAGATAGAGGAAGTGGGGAGAGAGATGTGTAAGATTAGCAGGGGCAAAGCGACGAGACCAGATGAAATCCCAATGGAATTTTGGAATAACGAGGGTTGAGCTGGCTTGGAGTGGCTTACTGGGTTGTTTAATGTTATTTTTAAGACAAAGAAGAAGCCTGAAGAATGGAGGTGGAGTACGATGGTTCCATTGTACAAGAACAAGAGTGATATCCAAAACTGCAACTACTACAGGGTTTAAAGATGTTGAGTCACACTATGAAGGTTTGGCAGAGGGTGGTGGAAGCCAGGGTGGGGAGGAGCATGTCTATTTCCGAAAACCAGTTCGGCTTCATGCCTGGACGTTCGACGAAGAAAGCTATTCATTTGTTGAGGAGATTAGGGAGAGAAAGAAGGATTTGCATATGATGTTCATTGACCTTGAGAAGGCGTACATAAAGTCGAAACGGAGGTTCCGCGGAGGTGCTTGGAGGTTAGCAGCGTCCCGGTAGCGTATATTAGGATGATTAAGGATATGTACGATAGTGCTAAGACTCGGGTGAGGACTGTGGGAGGACACTCGGTACACTTTCCCGTTGTGATGTGATTGCACCAGGGATCGACTCTTACAACAACAACAACAACAACCCAGTAAAATCCCACTAATAGGGTCTAGGGAGGGTAGTGTGTACGCAGACCTTACCCCTACCCAAAGGAGTAGAGAGGGATCGACTCTTAGCCCGTTCCTATTTGCCCTGGCGATGGACGTGCTGAAAAGGCACATCCAAGGGGAGGTGCCATGGTGCATGTTATTAGCCCATGATATAGTGTTGATCTACGAAACACGAGACGGGGTTAACACATGGTTGAAGGTTTGGAGACAGACCTTGGAGTCTAAAGGTTTCAAATTGAGCAGGGCCAAAACAGAATACTTGGAGTGAACATTCAGTAACGGGTTTCTTGAAGCAGGCGTGGATGTGAAGCTCGATACTCAAGTCATCCCCAAGAGAACTAGTTTCAAGTATCTCGGATCTACTATACAGGGTAACGGGGAGATTGACGAGGATGTCACACATCGTACTGGAGCGAGATAGATGAAGTGGAGGCTTACATCCGGTGTTTTATGTGATAAGAATGTACCGCCAAAACTTAAGGATAAATTTTACAGAGTGGTGGTTCGACCAACCCTGTCGTATGGGGATGAGTATTGGCCAGTCAAGAGCTCTCATGTGCAGAAGATGGAAGTAGCAGAAATAAGGATGCTTAGATGGATGTGTGGATGTACCAGGAGAAATAAGATTAGGAATGAAGTTAGTCGGGACAAAGTGAGGGTGGCCTTCGTGAAAGACAAGATGCGGGAGTTGAGGCTGAGATGGTTCGGGCATGTGAAAAGGAGAAGCATTGACGCTCGTTAGGAGGTATGAGAGGTTGGTAATGGCGGGCTTGAGAAGAGGTAGAAGCAGACCTAAGAAGTACTGGAGAGAGGTGATTAGGCAGGACATGACGCGACTTCAACTTGCTGAGGACATGACCCTTGATAGGAGGGTGTGGAGGTTGAGGATTAGTATAGAAGGTTGGTAGGTAGTTGAGAGTTTGCCCCCTTAGCACACACGTACTTTCTTATTCTCATATTTATATTACGTCATTTTGTTTAGTTCGTTTCAATTATCGTATTTCCCTATTGTTACTATTTTAGTCTACTTATTCTTTTCTCTCTCCCTTTATTCTCTCTCTTTCTTTCTTTTTCTTCCTCTTTTTCTCCTTCTTCCTTCTTTTTCTTCTTCTCCTCCCTACCTTTCTGAGGGGTCTATTGGAAACAGCCTCTCTACCTTCACCAGGTAGGGGGTTTGCGTACACACTACCCTCCCCAAACCCCACATGTGAGAATATACTAGGTATGTTGTTATTGTTGTTGTTGCACTTTGATAGCCAGGCAAGAGACAGATTAAAATAGCGCAACAGCGGTAAAGGTCTTTATTCAATCAAGGCAGCCTATGCACTTTTGAGTTATAACAAGCAGATGATTGATCCATCGCCCTGGAAACTCATTTGGAAAACTAAGCCCCCTTCAAAAGTTTCCTGTTTTCATGGATTGTCCTAAAAGGTGCTTGCCCAACACAGGACAACCTTATCAGAAAAGGCTTCCAACAAGTCAACAGGTGTTACATGTGCCAGTCCAATTCAGAAAGTATAAACCATCTTTTTCTCCACTTCCAGCTGCTGCACATTTATGGAACATGTTCATACCTATTTTTGGTCTTAATTGGTCTATGCCTCACACTGTTAATTAGAAGCCTATGCTTGCTGGAGCTCTAAGAAAGTTGAAAACCCCATCAGGAAAATCTGGAAGTTAGTACCTGCTTGTATTCTTTTGGTGTATTTAGGAGATGTTTTGAGGGTATTTCAACTCAAATTTGCTCCCTTAAGGCTGGATGTCTGGTTAACCTTTTTAATTGGGTCAACCTCTCCCCTGATAGCTAATCTAGATCAATTTCTGGAATTTTCAGCTCCTTAATCTTATGAGTTTTTTGTCTTTGAGTTGTCATCTTCCTTTTTCTGTAACACTTTGCATCTTCTGGCTGCTGTTATGATAATCTACTTCATCCAATAAAACACTCTAATTTAAAGCTTCTTATTTTCTTTCTTTTTTCACTTCGATTTGTTTTCAACCTAAGAATCTTTTACATGTTTGCTTTGGCTGAATTTTTCACATTTTAGCGTTTTTAAAACCACCAAAAACTTATTTTCATTTGGAAATTAACACTTCTCAGCGCTTCTCTAATTCGAGGCCTTTAGTTTACCTTCTTCTCCTTAGTTTTTTGGGTTAATCAATGTGCCGCATTTTACATGTTTGCTTTGATTGAATTTTCACTGTATTGCGTTTCGTATGTATTGTGAAAAATGCATTTTTTTCAATTGTAAGAATAACAATGCGATATAAAACAAAGAATTCACTGATATCTTTTACAACCGCACGAAGCACATCCAATTTACTAGTATATTTAAAAGCAAAAGAAAAAATTCCCCCCTACAAGGTTTTAGACCAGGCTACATGATAGAAGTCGGACAATTTCAAACATCCATGTGCCCCCCAATTCAAATCCTGAATTTTCAAATTGAGAGAGATATTGAGAGAGATCAAGAATCCTCACCATTTCTTAGATTTATGGACCCAATTCAAATCAGTGGGATCCTTCACTCACATTTTTTTCCACCAAGAACGTTTTCTAAAACTCTTTGACCCCCGAATTTGAAGTATCCTACTTTCACGCAATTCACAGGGTTCAACAACCAATCGATATTTCACGATCAAGGGTGTAATACACCCCCCACCCCACCTCCTTATATATCGTATTAACAATCGAAATATGGTCGAAAGAAAAAATCTCTATTTGATAGGGCTTCTTCCTATACCTATGAATTCCATTGGACCCAGAAATGATACATTGGAAGAATCCGTTGGGTCTTCCAATATCAATAGGTTGATTATTTCGCTCCTGTATCTTCCCAAAGGAAAAAAGATCTCTGAGAGTTGTTTCCTGAATCCGAAAGAGAGTACTTGGGTTCTCCCAATAACTAAAAAGTGTAGCATGCCTGAATCTAACTGGGGTTCGCGTTGGTGGAGGAACTGGATCGGAAAAAAGAGGGATTCTAGTTGTAAGATATCTAATGAAACCGTCGCTGGAATTGAGATCTTATTCAAAGAGAAAGATCTCAAATATCTGGAGTTTCTTTTTGTATATTATATGGATGATCCGATCCGCAAGGACCATGATTGGGAATTGTTTGATCGTCTTTCTCTGAGGAAGAGTCGAAATAGAATCAACTTGAATTCGGGACCGCTATTCGAAATCTTAGTGAAACACTGGATTTCTTATCTCATGTCTGCTTTTCGTGAAAAAATACCAATTGAAGTGGAGGGTTTCTTCAAACAACAAGGGACTGGGTCAACTATTCAATCAAATGATATTGAGCATGTTTCCCATCTCTTCTCGAGAAACAAGTGGGCTATTTCTTTGCAAAACTGTGCTCAATTTCATATGTGGCAATTCCGCCAAGATCTCTTCGTTAGTTGGGGGAAGAATCCGCCCGAATCGGATTTTTTGAGGAACGTATCGAGAGAGAATTGGATTTGGTTAGACAATGTGTGGTTGGTAAACAAGGATCGGTTTTTTAGCAAGGTACAGAATGTATCGTCAAATATTCAATATGATTCCACAAGATCTAGTTTCGTTCAAGTAACGGATTCTAGCCAACTGAAAGGATCTTCTGATCAATCCAGAGATCATTTGGATTCCATTAGTAATGAGGATTCGGAATATCACACATTGATTAATCAAAGAGAGATTCAACAACGAAAAGAAAGATCGATTCTTTGGGATCCTTCCTTTCTTCAAACGGAACGAAAAGAGATAGAATCAGGCCGATTCCCGAAATGCCTTTCTGGATATTCCTCAATGTCCCGGCTATTCACGGAACGTGAGAAGCAGATGATTAATCATCTGTTTCCGGAAGAAATCGAAGAATTTCTTGGGAATCCTACAAGATCCGTTCGTTCTTTTTTCTCTGATAGATGGTCAGAACTTCATCTGGGTTCGAATCCTACTGAGAGGTCCACTAGAGATCAGAAATTGTTGAAGAAACAACAAGATCTTTCTTTTGTCCCTTCCAGGCGATCGGAAAATAAAGAAATGGTTAATATATTCAAGATAATTACGTATTTACAAAATACCGTCTCAATTCATCCTATTTCATCAGATCCGGGATGTGATATGGTTCCGAAGGATGAACCGGATATGGACAGTTCCAATAAGATTTCATTCTTGAACAAAAATCCATTTTTTGATTTATTTCATCTATTCCATGACCGGAACAGGGGAGGATACACGTTACACTACGATTTTGAATCAGAAGAGAGATTTCAAGAAATGGCAGATCTATTCACTCTATCAATAACCGAGCCGGATCTGGTGTATCATAAGGGATTTGCCTTTTCTATTGATTCCTGCGGATTGGATCAAAAACAATTCTTGAATGAGGCCAGGGATGAATCGAAAAAGAAATCTTTATTGGTTCTACCTCCTATTTTTTATGAAGAGAATGAATCTTTTTCTCGAAGGATCAGAAAAAAATGGGTCCGGATCTCCTGCGGGAATGATTTGGAAGATCCAAAACCAAAAATAGTGGTATTTGCTAGCAACAACATAATGGAGGCAGTCACTCAATATAGATTGATCCGAAATCTGATTCAAATCCAATATAGTACCTATGGGTACATAAGAAATGTATTGAATCGATTCTTTTNTTTTACAAGCTTTTGTCCTGTCTGGCATGCTAATAGAAATCACTGAGAATAGATTTGTAACACAAAAAGTATGTACACTTCATTTATTGTTAACCCCCTCCCCCCTCCCTTCACTGTACTTATGCAATATCCAAAATGCAAGCTAATATAATAACTTGTTCTTATTCTTACCTTGTTGTCGAAAATGATACCATGGCTATCAAAAGCTTGATGCTCTGCTTTACACCGCTCAATTACCTCTTTGCTGCAATACTTCTTTAAAACCTCCGTATCTCCCTAATGACCCAAGAAGCAAGATATCATCAAAGGATAAAAAGTAAGATGCTTAAGTATATTAACATGAGATGATTAGAAAGTAAGAAAAAGACAAAAGCATTATTTGTTTGCACTTAATAAAAATCTGAATTTTACTCATTCATACCTCAATCATTAAGTATGTTTGATTTTTAAATCTAAAAGTTAATCATTTATTTTTCTTTTACCGTCACATAATAGGTCTGAATAGATCCGAATGAATAAAACTTAAAACAAATCCTTAATATCATTAAGATGCTACCAGTCCAATAATTTTTGGAAAGATGAATTTTCACCGCTACCCTTTCGCGGCAAACGATGCCACCGCCACCGCCTATAATAATTGCCACTACCCATAACCACCATTCTCACTCACAAACACCACCACTTGTAATCATTATATTCAACCATCACCCACTAGCCACATTTACAATCATCACCACACCACCGTATATCGCCGACCACCATTATCACTTGCCGCCATTATTAGCTAATCATCACTATCATCTATCAATTAGCAATCACCGACACTATTAACCACTACTGTAAGTTGCCATCACAACCAACTACTATCCACAACCACCATCGCAGTCGGTCAGTAACCACCATTGTTAGCCATCACCACCATCAACCACCATGTAAACTTATTCTTTCTTACATTTTTTTGGTGTAGTATTAGATTAATAAGTATTTAATTTAAATCTCATATTTATTAAGTTTTAAATAAAGAAAAAATATTCTATGTTCATATGATTAGAAAACAAACAATCTTATCTATTTAGTATTCATATCTTAACACATATATTAATGGTTCAAATTCAAATAAGGGCAAAATTGTATTAATTTTATTTTAAAGGATTTATCCGTCCCGGGTTGCTGCCATGTGACCGGGGGAGCCTTGGCGTAACTGGTAAAGTTGCTGTCATGTGACTAGGAGGTCACGGGTTCGAGCCGTGGAAAAAGCCTCTTACAGAAATGCAGGGTAAGGCTGCATACAAGAGACTCTTGTGGTCAGGCTCTTCCCCAGACCCAGCGCATAGCGGGTGAACTTAATTTACCGGACTGCCCTTTATACGTCCCTGCAACGTTATATGGTAAAGAAAGACTTTCTATGTCCAACACAGAAGGGGTTGAAAAGTAAACCTGGAGAGGTTGCATACTACTCGACCACTTTCATATTGACCCAAACAAATGTTATACCATACCCTTCATGGTCAGAAGTAGAGCCAGAATTTGAAGTTTATGTGTTCGAAATTCTAACTATTCCAAGTCAATAGGTTATAAATTAATAATTATGCATATCAGATAAATTTCCTAAGACAAATACAGGGTTTGAACCAAAACTACTGCGTTCGGCCGAACCCAGACCCGGGCTTGTAGCCCCGCCCTTTAGTGAACTTGTGCATACTTACTTTGAAGAAAGCGTCAAGAACTGGTCGAATCACTTCTTGAACCTCATCAACAAATACGGACAAAGAGAATGACCTTCACAAAACATAATTCAAATTTATAAAAAAACAAGCCAAAAGTGAAATTGAGAAGTCAAGCAAAAGAAGCTAGTAATCATACGGATCTCTGCTGTAAATCTCTTTAAGTGACATTGCAGCTGAAGATTCTCCAACCATATTGTCACATACACTGTAACATTAAGATGGAAGTTATAAGTTGATCTTAAATTGAACTATATCCAAAACACAGCTTTTAAAATGGTAATGTGTAGCCATACTCTACGATTTTGTGAACAACGGGATTATCACTTGTTTCAAATCTCTCACGAATATCTTCTACAATCTGTCATCCAGAACATAAAGTATTTAATATAACTTCATATTAAACGCATTCCAGATCAAGCCATGTATATTCTCATTGGATTAAACATAACATAGGGAAAAAGTTAAAAATGAAAATCTATTACTAGCACAAAAGATAAAATTACGTTGAGAATCAGAAAGTACCTCCTGCCACTTTGTCACAAAAGGTTCATTCATTGCAGTGAAGCGTTTAGAAAGAGGGTGACCCTGCATCTGAGAATAATAAAAATTCAGTGCAAATTGGTAATATGAGAAAATACAACTTCACACGTATCTCAGCAGGGTCTAATAAGCAAGAGATTACTTTTTCCTTGAAGGTTTCCCATTCCTTATTCCATTTCGATTGCTTTGATGGTAAGACAACAACATCAGTTCTTGTGCTCCTCTCAAAGTTTGATGAAGTTTCTTGTATTGGGGCAGAATACTCGAGGTGCTTTCTCTTACCAGGAGGACTACCTTTCAACTCGTCCAATATGATGTCGTAGCCCTTCTTTGCAAAGCCAACAGGCTTTGCTTCTTTTATTTTCTGAAAGAATGGTGAGACTTTCGATGAAGCAGCAGATTTAACCTTGCTATAAACTGTTTCTGCACTATCGCTGGAACCAGATTGTTGTTCCTCTTGATTTTTTGCAGATGCAGACTCACTACTCCCATTGGCATTTGGACTAGAAGTGTCAGAGTGACCGCTTGATCCCCGAGCTTCTTGCTTCCCCACTCCAAAGCTATCTTTGACCTAAATAGGAATCAGAGTCAATTGTCACCTCCTTAAAGAGTTCACCACAATTGGGCACTATGCTAAGATGAGTTAGGTACAAAATTACCAACCTCCTCTTTCGTAACAGATTTTTTTTCCTCCACATTGGCATAAACCTACAAGACAAATTACAATAACTCAAAAGGCAGTGACTAGAACTTAACAAGTTTGAAGGAACTTTTAGGATTTGAAGATTGAAAGATCAATATCTTTATTTTAATTCTATGAAAAGAACTCAGAAACCACACAAGACGAAGATACAATTAAACGGAATACTAACAGGATAAAACTCTACTGCAAAGCAGTGTTATATGAGGTGCTGAAAGTGTTTACACTCCATAAAGCTGCATGTCTACTTAATCTAACTTGTTGCTGCAATTTAATGTTTGTAAATATGTCATGCCTGGACTTCCTTAGTTCCCTTCACTTTGTACTAATTGCATCCTCTAGATCCCCCTTATTTTTTCATTATTTTTATCAACAACAAAAAAAAGGGCAAAGACTAGAAAAACAATTAACAAAAGTTAGCTCGGCATACCATCTTGATACCTTGAAGAAACATTGCACAGCATGATAATCTCATTCAGCAATCAAATATCAGACCAGCACTAGAGAAACTGACGGAGGTTGCACTAATACCTTTTTTGCCGTAGCTTCAGCCTCCGTCCAAACACCATCCACATGTTTGTAAAGCGTCCCAGTTGTCTGCTTCATTCTGCAAGAGGCAGTTCACCATTTCAGGGTCCCCATTAGAAGTTCTGCCACCCATGATATACAACAATATGTCTCGGCCCCTTAAGGAAAAGGCTAAAACCACCTTAAAATTATATTAACAGGAAGGATATCTATAAGGCACCTTGTTTTAAAATCTTCTTTCACCCCTTTCAACTCCTCAGCTTTCTCCTTCAGTTGCTTGACAGACTGTTGGAGTTCTTGATTTCTGCAGCCATAAGCATTGATGAATAAACCCAATCGCACTAACAAAGCCCCAGAGTGTATAGATGGGGAGTAGTAAGATTGAGAAGTAGTTGAATTCTCTCCCTTGTCACTTCAAAAGATACCAACATGTCCCAATACCACCCACCACAGAAGAAAAAAAATGAAATGCTCCGAATCAAGTATGCTGATACTGCATTGCCAAAGATCTTATCACTCTCTCTCTTTAATCCTTTCAAGGTAATTCTCATCTCCGAAGGCATTTTGGAGTGGGAACTAGTAATCAATCCCATTTCTTCGCTTACTGCTACTATGTTGAAAGTTTTGTAAATACATTTTCTATGTGGATAACATGTTAACGACTCATTATTATGAGGATTTTTAATTAAAAAACTAACTAAAACAGGTGCTTTCTAAACACTATTACTAATTCCAAAGTGACATGCACATGCCTTTTTTCCGTAATTTGACGCTTAAAAAGCACTTTTTATGGCCAACGGTTTTTATTAATACTAACAAAAGCACTTCTCAAACAACTGTTACAGCTCCAGCATACTTTCACCAGAGCACTTATTCATGATAAGCAAATTTTGGGGACTTGGACAAACAGGTTAATTAATAAAGTGATAGTACCTGATTTATGCAACAAAATAAAAATAGCAACTCCTCAATTTACGGACTTTGAGCTAGTGTTATCAAAGGTGAAAAGCGCAAAAAAGCTCTGAGGTCCGTTGGAGCTTTAAGTGCAAAGCGTAAATAAAGCGTGAGTTTCAATAAAAAAAGGCGCAACGGGAGAAAAAGTAAAAATATGCATAGTAGTCCAAGACTAATCATTATAAGCATGAATAACAAATATATGAATAAAGAAATTAAAAAAAAATCTTGATAAAGTGAAATATCAATTGTTTAAGGTCGCATTTTCAGGATTACACTTGTTGGCAAGGAAATTATGCGTTAGAGCTTTGATGCGACACTAAAGCACCCACAAAGCGAGCCGAAGCGCTCAACGTGTTTTGAGCCTCGCTTCAGGGTTTAAGCGCGCCTTTGACAATACTGCTCTGAGCTAGACACAGCAAACCCGACATTGATAACCCAAAAAAGGGACAAAAAAGAAGTAATATCAGAATCGATTTGCAAGAAAAGCAACCAGTAAATAGCAAAAATACCTGTGGACTTCGCCTCTAACCTGTTTGGAGAACTCATTGAATACACTATAAGGACGAATACCCACGTACCTCTCTGCTCCAACCAAACTCACCACCTTTGCATGCAAACACAAAAAAAATTACAAAAAGAATAAGAAAAAAGCCATTATAGCACAAATTCAACAATCCCACAAGAACGAACTTGTTGTGGTGGAACTAATATTCGCCGGAAAGAAGGATTTTTATAGATTACCCAATCCCGTACGAGCTTTCTGCTAGCCATTGCAACCTTTTCTTTCTTCCTAATAAACGAATAATTCTGATAAACATGAGGAAGAAAAGATTGGTTTTTAGGGTTAATTTATTTTTAGCCTAAGCTTTATGTTTCAAAGTACTTTTTTTAAAAAGTAATTTTGGGTGAGAAACGAATTATAATTGGCTATTTATTTTAAAAGATACTTTTTAGAAGTAATTGGTTTTGACCAAAAAGTGCTTTTAAGTATATTAGTCTTAGGGTACTACGCTCTTTGTGCATGTACCTATGTATATATAATTTAAAAATTTACAATAATATATTTAAGTTATAAAATAAAATTATATTACAAAATATAACTTTCGGAAAATGATAGAATATTGATCCTAATTAGCTAGATTGTCTAATGTGAAATTTATTTTTGAAGGGTAAAAATATCGATCAATACTTCGCGAAGGGCGTCCTTTTAGAGTACACTCTTAGCATGTCTACCCATATTTGACATTCAATTCTCATGTGTCATTTTGAAAGTATTTCTTGAAGTTGACATTGAGCTAAAGAGTATTATAATTATGGATAATGCGTTAGTTTATATCTAATTATAGTATTTAATAAAACATGTATTTAGATTTTAGTACATAAAATTTATAGAAGGAGTGTTAGATTAAACAGTAATGAACATATTATTATATACTCCAAAAAATCAAACATATTTTTTTTCACAAAAAAGTATGTCTCTATGTCTTATTAAGATAGAATTAATTCCTTATAATTCTACAAGTAATTTAAACCTACCACAAATAATAACTACTTTTTACTTATTCTTTAACTTAAATTCTCAAGAAAAAGTCTTATTTAGTGGTAAAAAACGTAGAAAAGTATTATCTAGTGATAAAAGATGTCTAATATCAAACAAATGGTTAATTGTTATCTATTATATCTGTGTTTCAATTAGAAATTGATAAGCTAATTACCTTTTGTTTGTCTTAGTTTAATAATAACTTTCAATATCAAAAAATCGTCTTTGAAAGTGCATATCAAGATTGTGCATGTTTAGCTTTTTATCGGATGCAAAATATAGTACCATATTTATAAGTAGAAATACGTTGATTTTGAATTCCTACCTAGTTCAAATATGGAAAATATTATTAACAAAGATTAGTTAAAATCAAAGTCCTTAAATTAGGAAAATAATTAAATAGTTATTCCTAAATATTAGACAATTAATTAAATGTTATTCCTAAATATTAGGAAAATAATTTGATATGACTATTTTGTCCAGTATGAACTCCATTTTTAAAGGGTAAAAAAGGCGAACAATATTTTGCTAAGGGCCTTCGTACTTTTAATATAATATAGATTGTTTTTATCAAAAAGTATTTTTTTTAAAAAGTATTTTGAGGGAAAAGCTATTTTTTCTATGTCTTAAAAATTACTTCTACTCAAAAATACTTTTTCCTTCTAAAAGTTTGGCCAAACACCTCAACTTTAAAAAAAAGTACATTTTAAAAAAATACTTTTGACTTTGAAGAATTTTGGTCAAACAGCATATTACTCGATTCAATTGATTTACCTAAATAATTGAGTCGGGTTGAAGTTAGTTGATGGGTTTGATTTTTGGATTGAAGAAATGACAATCCAAATCTAATCTAAATAAGTTCGGATTAGATCAGATTTTTTAAGTTCGGTCTCAGATTAATCGGTTTGGATATTTTGAATTTTCGGTTTTGAACTTATAAGTTTAGATGTTTCTTTCTTTCTTTTTTTTACAAAGATGAATATCCAAATGAAGTATTAAGCTTAAATTGTTTGAAAAAATCCTCATTCTCACCGCAATCATCCAAATAAAGTATTCAAGTAATGAAATTATTATCATGAAAATGTAACAGAGACATTAATACGGACGATAAGAAGTAGCAATAGTAAAACCAGGTACAATAGAAAGTATTCTGAGAGTAACTTAGTAATTAATATTAAATATGTGAGATAATATCTAATGGATAGGGTATTGAACGTATTACTATTGACATATGTATAATGGACCAAATGTAAAGTATAAAAATTTTGGATTTTCATATATCCAAAAATCTGAAGTATCAAATCCAATATTCAATCCAAAATATAAAAAATTTAAAAATTCAATCCAAAATCCAATCCATAATCCGAAAATCCAAAAAACTCGCATTTCGATTTGGATTTTTGATTTGTCCAAACTATGCCCACCTCTACTTTTAACATTACTAGTTTCTACGTTCATGTGATGCACGAATATTTTCAATCTACTATTACCAAGCACGTTCAAAAGGTAGTAATAAATTTTCAATTGCATAGTATTCTAAAACTAATTGTATCTAAATATATGCGAAGTTTAATAATCAGTTCCTGAAAATATAGTATTTCATTTTTCTTGTAATTCTCTTCGCATAGCAAAGTAAAAGTCACTAATAAAAAGAACGGGATATTATATTTTTTTGGACAATGCAAAAAACCTCCAATAAATATTATATTTGATCAGCATCATTTTTCTTTCTACAGTAAAAGATGTAGAAGATTAGGTGAAACCAAAACAGCAATTATATTGATTTCACCAAATTATTTCATTAAATTTTAACCAATTAAATATTCATAAAAGTTAGAAATTTAAACACATAAGATTATCATGTAAATAACATAGTCATATGATCACTTAACATAACAGTAATTATACAAAAAACAAAATACTGATTATTGAAACATTAAAATTATGCAAATAAATAGCAATCTACCTTAACTTATGTATTAGAGTAGTATTCCAAACGGTATTAAAAGAAAAATAAAATAAGTCCGACTGCAAGTTCCAGTCAATTGTTTTCATCGATGTTTTATGCCTAGGTTTTCTTGGTTATCCATCTTCCATGCGAGATAGGATAGAAGTTCGTCTTTATAAATTTAATTAGCTCTGCTTTTTTCGTGATTGTTTTTTTTTTAAGAAACGAATTTGAGCTAGACTTGATATTTGGGCATCATAGAATAAAGAATTAGCAATAAGAACCAAAATCTAAAAGCATTATTTGTTTGGATTTTGGAACTCTAGTTCGATAGCCAATAGCCTAAATTGTCTTACAAATTGGAATCAAATTTTTCTTGCTTTGGGAAGATGCTAGTGGGCTAGGGAAAGCTCTTCTTGTCTTACTTTTATTTTGCTTTGAACCAGTTTATTTCTTATAATTGAAAATAATAATTTTTGTGTGAGATCAGATTATCTTATTATAATGAGAAGGAAGAGTCATTGACTAACTTAAATTTGTAACATAAACCAAGTATACTTAAATAGAGGATTTTACTTTTTAGTGGAACTCAACGTCCAGATAGGTTAATTTTTTTTTTTAATATTTCAAGTTTATCCAACATGTAATTTGTTTCTTTAAAGGAAATTTTAGTTTACGAAAGGTATAACTGTCGGTCAATATTATAGGGATATTTTCGTCGTTCAACATTTAACTTTTTAGTATCCGTACTTTTATAATAATATTGATTATATTAATTGACCACGTATATTGGTAACTAGTGATCTCGAAACGCGCGATAGAACTAATATCAGAATATGTTAGTCACCGATGATCGTATAATTCGTTTTATAATAACAAATCAAATCTGATAGTCGGCAAGGCTATAAACAACAATAATTGAAATGAAAACAATAAATAGAGATTTGCGAAAAGAATCAATTTGCACAAATCTATCTATACTATATGAAAAGTATGAAAGTCTTATTGAAATATTTTTTTTACCCTTGTAAGTACATTATATGTTGGATATACTTATAATTATAATCATCAATTTTTGTTTTGCCAAAATCAAAAACTGTTGCGTGCTTCCTTTTAGGTTTAGAATTCTTTAGAATTTACACTGCTTAGGATTCTTGCCTTAAGTTTTTTTCATTTGCTTTTGCTTCCTTTAGTTTTAGGATTCTTGGATTTTTGTTTCCTTTACTTTTAGGATTCTTTCGTTTTAATTATGGTATTGTCTTTTTCTATTTTTTTGTATCAGTTTAAGATGCAATTTTTATTGTCTCTTTTGTGTAGGTTTGGGATTTAATTTAATATTGGTTTATGATCATAGTTTATGGTAACATTGTGTCTCACTTTATTTATGTTTATGATTCGATTTAAGTTTCTAAAATTTTAGAATCAAAATAGTTAAAAATAAGGAGGGGCTAATCACTTCTATAAAAGAACTCATTATTCTACATTCTTTATTATAAACTGTATTTGCTTGTGAATTTAGGTAACATTTTCTACCTTATTATATATTCTTGAAGTTATGTAATGTCACAACCCAAATACCTGACCAGTCGTGATGGCGTCTATCATGGAACTAGGCACGCCGACATTCTCAATATGCTTTCAATATATATAACAGAAGTGAGCTAAAGCAATTAAACTAATTGAAGGTTTACATAATAACGGGGTAAAAACCCAAAACACAAGTGCAGAATGATAGCCCGACATCGGGGTGTCACTAAGTCATGAGCATCTAACAACCAATCTAGAAACAGAGTCTACTAAAGTCTATGCCAAATGCCAATACAAGAGAGAAAAGATAATAAGAAAAGAGAAACAAGGATTGCGGACGCCGGCATCTACCTCGTAAGTCTCTGATAATCAGCTCGTGCACGAACTCAGCGACCGTCAGAACCGTACACACCTGGATCTGCACATGAAGTGTAGAGTGTAGTATGAGTACAACCAACTCAGCAAGTAACAGAAATAAATAAGGAATTGAGAAGGTAGTGACGAGCTATACAAATACAGTTTATTTTCAATAATTTCAGCAAAGAGTAGACATGCTTTAAAATCCGGTAAATCAAGTCAAATCAGTTTATACAGTTATAGTGCAGGTAATCCGGATATAGAATCTTTCAGAAATTTCACAACAATGACAGATAGCAACTAAGTGCATCAACAAATGAAAAACAAGTACAGTCTCTCAGGGCAACAGACACTCAACTCGTCACAACAGCTCAATCACTCGACTCTCAGCCCTCAGTACTCACACTCAATAGGTACCTGCACTCACTGGGGGTGTGCAGACTCCGGAGGGGTTCCTTTCAGCCTAAGCGCTATAATCCGTACGGACAACTCACGTGTTATCGTATCATAACAAGATCCGCACGGACAGTTCACGTGCTACAGTATCATATCAGAATCCGCACGGACAACTCACGTGCTAAGTATAAACATCATGATTCGCACGGACAACTCGCATGCTACGGTATTTATACCTTACAACCAGGCCCTTAGCCTCACTCAGTCACGTACCTCTCTAGTCTCACGACCCTCAGAAATTATAAAAATCAACCCAAACAAAATAACATAGTGTATCAACAAGAATCAAGAAGAGACTGAGATATGATATGCAAGTAAAATCATGATCGAGTACAAGACAACAAATAGCAGTTAATTCAACAAGTACTCGACCGTTGTGGGTCCCAACAGTGATAACAGATGGCCTAAGCATGATTTCTAATATGATTTGCAGTCAAATCTTTATAACACAGAGAGAACAGGTAATTAGCAATAGTCTATTTGACTTTACAGTCTCACGGGACGGACCAAGTCACAATCCCCCACTGTGCATTCCCACATGCCCGTCACCTAGCATGTGTGTCACCTCCAAAATAGTCACATCATACCAAAATTTGGGGTTTCATACCCTCAGGACCAGATTTAAAACTTTTACTTACCTCAAACCGCACAGATATCCTACTCCGCAATGCCTTTTCCTCTCGAATCAATCTCCAAACGCCATGAATCTAGCCACAAGCAGTACAATATAATTAATATAGGCTAAAAGAATCAATTCCACAAGAGAAATACGAAATTATAAGTCAAAATTCGAAATAGGCTCAAACCGGCCCCCGAGGCTCACGTCTCGAAATCCGACAAAAGTTACAAAACCCGAAAGCCCATTCACTCACGAGTCCAACCATACAAAATTTATCAAAACCCTACATCATTTGCCCCTCCAAAACCCCCAAATTCACTTTCCAATTCTCAAGCCCTAATCTCCCAAATCTCACCTCAAACACTCACCAACTAGGTGTAATATCAGTGGGAAAATACCATTATTGAAGATAAATAGTCACAAGGAACTTACCTCAGTGATTACTCAAAAATCTCTCTCAAAATCCTCAAAATCCGAGCTCAAAAATGATGAAAATGGTGAAAATTCTTGAAGTGTTCTATTTATAGGTTCTGCCCATACTTCTTGCACCTGCGGCTCCATTTCCGCATCTACGGGCAAAGCCCCGCTTCTGCGGAAAAATCCCTAAACACTACCACCGCTCCTACGATCAAATGACTGCATCTGCGCTCTTCGCAGGTGCGAGAACTACATCGCACCTGCGGTCCAAACTCGCACCTGCGCACCTAAATCCGCTTCTGCAACCATCGCAGGTGCGGGAATTCTATCGCACCTGCGTCCTCTGCCCAGATCCTCCTTAGCCACATCTGCGGCTCCTCCTTCGCTTCTGCGGGCTCGCACCTGCGGTTCCTACTCCGCAAGTACGGTTATACAAGTAGCAGCAACTTCAGCTGCAATTCCTCAACTCTCATCAAGCCGTTAACCACTCGAAATCACCCCGAGGCCTCCGGGACCTCAACCAACCATACCAACAAATCATATAACCCCATGAGAACTTAGTCGAACCTTCTAGTAACTCAAGAAAACATCAAAACACCAATTATACCCGGATTCAACCCTAAAGAACTTCTAAACTTTTAAATTCCGCAAACGACGCTGAAACCTACCAAACCACGTCCGATTGACCTCAAGTCATATTCAACATTACGGACCTACTCCAACTTCCAGAATCGGAATCCGACCCCGATATCAAAAAGTCACCTCCCGGTCAAACTTCTCAAAATTCGACTTTCGCCATTTCAAGCCTAAATTAGCTACATACCTCAAATTCACAGTACGGACACACTCCTTAGTCAAAAATCACCCAATGGAGCTAACGGAACAGACGAACTCCATTCCAGAGTCGTCTTCACATACTTCCGACTACGGTCAAAATTCTGAGACTTAACTTTCATTTTAGGGACTAAGTGTCCCGAAATACTCCGAAACCAAAAACAAGACCTCCCGACAAGTCACTTAAGCAAAAACAGATACGGGGAAAACAGTAAATAGAGGATCGGGGCTAATACACTTAAAAGGACCAACTGGGTCGTTACATTCTCCCCATCTTAAAACAATCATTCGTCCTCGAACGAGCATAGAGACATACCTGAAGTGGTGAAAAGATGAGGATAACGGCTGCACATATCATGCTCTGTCTCCCAAGTCGCCTCCTCGGACCCCTCCACTGAATCTTCACAGAAGCAATATTCTTCGACCTCAGCTTTCGAACCTGCCTATCTAAGATCACCACCGACTCCTCAACATAAGATAAATCTTTGTCCAACTGGACTGAGCTGAAATCCAACATATGAGACGGATCGTCGTGATACTTCCGGAGCATAGAAACATGGAATACTGGATGAACTCCTGCTAGACTGGGAGGCAAGGCAAGCTCATAAGAAACCTCCCTAACACGTCGCAATACCTCAAATGGACCGATAAACCTCGGGCTCAGCTTGCCCTTCTTTCCGAACCTCATAACACCCTTCACGGGTGATACCTGGAGCAAGACCCGCTCTCCAACCATGAATGCAACATCGCGAATCTTCCGATCCGCATAACTCTTTTGTCTGGACTGGCCTGTGCGTAGTCTATCCTGAATCAACCTAACCTTCTCCAGAGCATCTTGAACCAAGTCTATACCCAATAATCTAGCCTCGCCCGACTCGAATCAACCTACTGGAGACCTACACCGCCTACTATACAAATCCTCATACGGTGCCATCTGGATGCTCGACCGGTAACTGTTGTTGTAAGCAAACTCCGCTAGAGGCAAGAGCTGATCCCACGAACCTCCAAAATCCATCACACACGCACGAAGTATATCCTCTAATATCTGAATAGTGCGCTCGGACTGTCCGTCCATCTGAGGGTGAAATGTTGTGCTCAACTCCACTCGAGTACCCAACTCATGTTGTACGGCCCTCCAGAACCGTGATGTAAATTGCGTACCCCGGTCGGAAATGATAGATACCGGTATACCATGAAGCCTGAAGATCTCGCGGATATACACTCGAGCCAGCTGCTCAGAATAATAGGTAGTCATCACATGAATGAAATGAGCTAACTTGGTCAGCCGGTCCACAATCACCCAAACTGCATCAAACTTTCGTTGAGTCCGTGGAAGCCCAACAACGAAATCCATAGTGATCCACTCCCATTTCCACTCCTAAATCTCTAACTTCTGAAGAAACCCACCTGGTCGCCGATGCTCATACTTTACCTGCTGGAAATTTAGGCACCGAGCTACATACTCCACTATGTCCTTCTTCATTCTCCTCCACTAGTAATACTACCTCAAGTCCTGATACACCTTCGCGGCACTCAGATGAATGGAATGCCGTGAACTGTGAGCCTCCTGGAGAAGCAACTTGTCGCGACCCGAAATTCTCACCTCCGGACCGTGATGGCGCCTAATATTTCACTTGCTAGGCAAGCCAACGTTAGAATAACATTATCCATTTTTAATTTTTTTTAAAATTTATTAATAATAAGGAAGCAAATGCGGAAGCAATTTTGAAATAATCCATAATATTAACGGTGTCTAAATACCATCCCAAAATTGGTGTCACAAGTGTACGAGCTTCTAGAATAAATACAAATAAAGATCTGAATAAAATAAAGCTGTCTGAAAATAAACACACAGCTAAAGTACAATAGACGGGGACTTCAGAACTGCGGACGCCATGCAGTTATACTCAAGTCTCCTCTAATAGCTGAAATCCGAGCAAGTCTATGGTACGCCGCTGAGACCAACTCCAAAATCTGCACAAGAAGTGCAGAGTGTAGTATCAGTACAACCGACCTCATGTACTAGTAAGTGCTGAGCCTAACTTCGACGAAGTAGTGACGAGACTAAGGTTGTTCACTTACATTAACCTGTACGCAATATTAGTAACAACAACAATAATAAGAATAAATCAGGTAATTTATTCATAATAATTAAAGGCAACTCAGCAGTCATAACCAATTATCATTTCCATTATTTCTGTTGTAGCGTGCAACCCGCTCTCACGATATATCCACATTCAGTTCTATTGTGGCGTGCAACCCGCTCCTCCAACATATTCATTTTAATCAAATCTGTTGCGGAGTGCAACCCGATCCTCCAATATTAACTTTTTAACAAGTCTGTTGCGGCGTGCAACCCGATCCTCTAATATTGACTTTTAATAAGTCTGTTTCGGCGTGCAACCCGATCCTTCAATATTGACTTTTAATAAGTCTGTTGTGGCGTGCAACCCGATCCTCCAATATTGACTTTTAATAAGTCTGTTGCG
>AWOL01S0005212.1:3753-18420 GCA_000715115.1 Nicotiana otophora
ACTGTAGGCTAGCTGGTCGGAATAATGCATCTGAGGGCCACGACCACCTGAGGCACCGTGGAATGCCTGGACCGCTGAATGAAACAGCCCGGGATGATGGCCTCTACCAAAAGTACTCCTGCCTTTAGATGAGGCACCGCTGAACTCACCAGAATGACGAGGCCTCTTGTCAGACCCCTGACCTCCCTGAGTAAGAACCATCTCAACTCGTCTGGCGACATTAGCAACCGCCTGAAAAGAAATCTCACTCCCAGTCTCCTTAGCCATCTGCAATCTGATAGGCTGAGAAAATCCATCAATAAACCTCCTCACCCTCTCTCTCTCTCGGTGGGAAGCAGAAGAATATCATGACGAGCCAAATCCACAAAACGGGTCTCATACTGAGTAACCGTCATACTGCTATGCTGGAGATGCTCAAACTGATGGCGACACTTCTCTCTCAATGTGATAGGCGGAAACTTCTCTATGAAGATATGAGAGAACTGGTCCCAAGTAAGAGCATGCGACCCAGCTGGTCTGGTCAACAAGTAATCTCCACCATTTCTTGGCGGAACCAGTCATCTGAAATGCAGCAAAATCGACCTCATTAGTCTCTACTATACCCATATTCCGTAGAACCTCATGACAGCTATCAAGATACTCCTGGGGGTTCTCTGAAGGGGAACCACTGAAGTGAACAGGAAAGAGCTTGGTAAACTTGTCCAATCTCCATAAAGCCTCAAAAGACATAGCTGGCCCATCTCCGACCTGTGCCGCAATAACCAGCTGAACTAATCTGATTGGCTGAGTTGCTGGAGCCTGATACTGGGGAGCTATCTGCTCCGAAGCGGGAGTGGTAGGAGTCTGGGCTCCTCCTCCAGCCTGAGAGACTGCTGGTGCCATGGGAAATGCGCCAGTCTGGGCCACACTCTCCATAAGGCCCACCAAACGGACCAAAGCGTCCTGAAGTACTAGGGTAGCAATGAACCCCTCCGGAACCTGAGCTGGTCCGACAGGAACAGTCTGGGCTGGAACCTCCTCGTCAATATCTATCTGAGGCTCCACTGCTGGGGATGCTACTCGGGCCCTAGGTAGAGCCCTGCCCCTGCCTCGGCCTCGGCCTCGACCTCGACCTCTACCCCGCGTAGGAGCTATCACTGGAGGCTCTGGCTGCTGCTCAGCTGAGGAAGAGGTACGTGTTCTCGCCATCTACGAGAGAATAAGAGTAGAAGAGTTCAATCAGTGTTGAGAAAGCAAAATCGCACGACAAAGAAGAATAGAAGTGAAACTTGTTCCTAAACTTCATAGCCTCTGGAAGATAAGCACATACGTCTCCGTACCGATCCTCCAGACTCTACTAAGCTTTCTCATGGATCGTGAGACCTATGTAACCTAGTGCTCTGATACCAACTGTCACGACCCAAAATTCCCCACCGACGGGACCGTGATGGCGCCTAACATTTAATTTGCCAGGCAAGCCAACGTTAGAAAATCATTAAACCAATTCCTTATTTCCATTCAGTAAATAACAATAATTAACTAAAATAAAATATAATAAGTGAGGAATATCATAAAACCGTATTAATTACTACCACCCGGATCTGGAGTCACAATTCACGAGCATTCTAGAATTTACTACACGGTATAGTCTGAAAGAAATACAACTGTTTGAATGAAAGAAAACATTAGGACATAAAAATATAGACGGGGACTTCAAGGTCTGTGAACGCCGACAGATCTACTTTGAGTCTCCGGATAGCGGACCAATAGCAAATCTCAATCAACCTGAGCCGGTATCAAAATCTGCACAGAAAGTACAGAGTGCAGCATCAGTACAACTGACCCCATGTACTGGTAAGTGTTGAACCTAACCTCGACGACGTAGTGACGAGGCTAAGGCAAGGCACCTACAATCAACATGTACAATTTAACAGTGTATACACAAATAACAGGAATGAAGAACTAAACAGGAAATGTCGGGAGAGGAGACATACTGAGGGGAATATAAGATAAAGAACTACAACAGAATGACCATCAGAGCAGTCAATATACCATGAATCAACATGAATAGTGAATACAATAAAGAAAAATGCACGGCATCACCCTTCGTGCTTTTACTCTCAATCTCACCATAAATTTAATAGAAATGACATTGCATCACCCTTCGTGCTTTTACTCTCATATCATGGCACGGCAGCACCCTTCGTGTATTAACACTCACAATATGGCACGACATCACCCTTCGTGCTTTTACTCTCATATCATGGCACGGCAGCACCCTTCGTGTATTAACACTCACAATATGGCACGACATCACCCTTCGTGCTTTTACTCTCATATCATGGCACGGCAGCACCCTTCGTGTATTAACACTCACAATATGGCACGACATCACCCTTCGTGCTTTTACTCTCATATCATGGCACGGCAGCACCCTTCGTGTATTAACACTCACAATATGGCACGACATCACCCTTCGTGCTTTTACTCTCATATCATGGCACGGCAGCACCCTTCGTGTATTAACACTCACAATATGGCACGACATCACCCTTCGTGCTTTTACTCTCATATCATGGCACGGCAGCACCCTTCGTGTATTAACACTCACAATATGGCACGACATCACCCTTCGTGCATTAATACTCACAATATGGCCCGATATCACCCTTCGTGCATTAACACTCTCCCTTACCATAATGCAATACATAAATAATAACAGGGAGATAAAATAACAAGTACAAATCTTACTTCCACATTTGGTTCCATAATATCAATCTCAACTTGAAATAAAAACTCAATTATCACCAGAAAATTCCGTAAACATGATAAGAACGATAATTTGAACCACAATAGTATAACACGTAGCAATTTGGCATAGGAATGAGACAATATCAGAAAAACAGAGAAACATGGAAAAACAGGTAAATTGGCGGCGCATAGGTACTCATCACCTCACATATACGCCGCTCACATGAATTTCACTTAGCAAATAATCTAAGGTTCCTAATTCCCTCACGTCAGGGTTAGACACAACACTTACATCGCTCCGAATGCCACTTAATTCTCAATCACAGCTTTTCCTTTGGAATTCACCTCCAAACCACTCGTATCTATTCAAAACTGACTCAATAATATCAAATATTGCTAAAGGAATCAATTATATTGCATAAATTAAATTTCCCAAATTTTCCTCCAAAAAGTCAAAAAATCGACCCTGGGCCCGCTTGGTCAAAACCCGAGATTCGGACCAAAATCCTTTTACCCATTCACCCCGAGCCCGAATATGTAATTAGTTTTGGAATCCGAACTCAAATTGAGGCCTAAATCCCTAAATTCCCGAAATCCCTATTTTCTACCCTAACCCCTAATTCTACCATGAAAACTCTAGATTTTAGATTGCAAATTCAAGAAATGTAATGGGTAATTGAAAGAAGATGGTTTAGAATCACTTACTAACAATTAGGGGAAGGAATGGCTCTTGACAAATCGCCCCTCACCGTTTGGCTTTTGAGAAAAATGAGTTTTTTGGCAAAAATCCCGTTTTGGGTTCTGTTAAGTGCTGGGCAATAGTGTTCATCGCGTTCGTGAGAGCACTGTCTCGTTCGCGAAGGGTAGTGGCTGCCAAGCCTTCGTGTTTGCGAGACCCAAGTTGCGTTCGCGATGATCACTCCCATCTGGCCTTCGCGTTCGCGACCAGGACTTCGCGTTCGCGAAGAAGAAGTCTCAGCCTCATCAGATTACTCTTCGCGTTCGCGAGAGGACCTTCACGAACGCGAATAAGGATATGACAGACACCAGAATCTGCAGAAACTAGATTTTTCCCAAGTTCAAAACATCCCGTGGCCTATCCGAAACTCACCCAAGCCCTCGGGACTCCAAACCAAACATGCACACAAGTCCAACAATATCATACGAACTTGCTCGTGCGATCAAATCGCCAAAATAACACCTAGAACTCTAAATTTAGCACCAAATCAAATGAAATTCTCAAGAACACTTTAAAACTTTTAATTTCTCAATTGGACGTCCGAATCACGTCAAATTAACTCCATTTCTCACCAAATTTCACAGACATGTCTTAAATATCATAATGAACCTGTACCGGGCTCTGGAACCAAAATACGAACCCGATACTAACAATGTCAAATATCAATAAATTCTTAAAACAAATAATTTCCAAACTTTTAATTTTCATCAAAAATTCATAACTCAAACTAGGGACCTCCAAATTCGATTCCGGGCATACGTCCAGGTCCCATAATTCTATACGGACCTACCGGGACAGTCAAAGCACGGATCCAGGCCCGTTTACCAAAAATATTGACCGAAGTCAACTAAAATCATCTTTTAAGGTAAAAATTCTTATTTTCATTAGTTTGCAATATAAAAGCTGTTTCCGAAAACCTTCCCGAACTGCTCACGCAAATCGAGAAAGGTAAAATGAGATTTTTAAGCCTTAAGAGCGCATATTCGAGTTCTAAAATATAAGATGACCTTTTGGGTCATCACATGTACCATTGCATAGACCTTCACAAGGATTTGAGTTTTGTAACAGCATAATGGGACAATTTTCCTTCAAAATTAATTTGTAAGGAGGTAAACCAGCATGGTTTAATGAATGTAGAAAATCCTCAAACTGGCTTTGATCATTTGGTTCAACAGTTTCATCCATTGCAGTAAATGTCTTGGCGTCTTTCGGAAATTAAACTATAAGTCTATCATTTATTTCATCAACAAAGTCATTTTTTGTCGTCAAAATAACACGAGAAGTTAAAAAAGAAGAATCGTGAAAAGATGTATGCAAATCAGGATATATTATGTTGAATAAAAGATCCAACGATTCATTTTTAGTAATATAAGGAACAATGAAAGACCTCGGAATTTCTATTTTACCATCCATGTTTGTCTTTTCTTTTCCATTTGCAATCCGCATCAAATATTCATAGAAAGAGGGATCCATTTTCACATGTATATTCTCTGATAATCAATGTTTTTCAAGCTCATTCCATATTTCGGAGTTTAATATGCTTTCCCGAATGAAGTCTTCCTTTTTCCCACTTCGAACCACAGGAAGAGTTTGTCTAAAATCTCCTCTAAACACAACAACGTTTCCACCAAAAAGTACATTTGTGTCCATTATATCTTTCAAAAGAAAATCTAAAGCTTCAATCATATTTTTCTTGGCCATGGATACTTCATCCCACACAATTATTTTTGCATCGCGAATCAAAGACGCCAGTGAGCTTTGCTTGCTGATATTGCAAGAAAACTTTTCATCAATATTAATTGGAAATTTAAAACGTGAATGAACTGTTCGTCTTCCTGGAAGGATCGAAGTTGCAACTCCAGAAGTTGCTGTTGCTAATGCTACAAATCCTTTAGATCTCACAGTTGCTAATAGGGCACAATATAAGAATGTCTTACCACTTCCTCCAGGACCATCAATAAAAAATGCTCCTAATTTGTTAGCAAATACTCTCTAAAGGATTACGTCGTATGCCATTTTCTGTTCTGTATTTAATTTTCTATTCAACAGTAAATCTTGGTCGCTCACAATGATGTTTCTTTCGAAATATACTTCCTTCGCTTCATTGGCCATTTTCGAATATGTTATAGTTTCTGAAACAAGGTTGAAATCATTAATATCACGACCCATAGAATGTAATATATCATTGATGTGATTTAGGACAGCAAGGTGGACATCTTTTGCCGTTATATTGGCTAGGTTCTTAAAGTCTTCGGACATTGAATCTTCAAATTGTTTCCACAGTTCCCTTGGATTGTCAGGGCTGCAATGTACTAATATTGTAGCAAATAAATGTCTTAAACTATAAGGCATTTGATAACATGCAGCCTCTGACATACATTTAACCAAGCTGTTGTCACAGTGCAACAACCCTCTTCTTTCCGTAGATTCTCTAAATGTGTCACAACATATCCCGTTTACTCTCAGAAGATCTTCGTATGATTTTGGTGCGCTCACATTCATTAGTAATAATCTAAGGTAATATATTTCTCCTTCTGTTGGATGGCATGTTACAGCGGCCAATAACATGACCTCGTTGCCGTCGAGTCCACATTTTGTAGGTGGATGACATACGAAGTATTGTGGAAAATCTTTATACAACAACTTAAGTTCTTTAGCATAGAAGAGCAACCCACAAATCATTTCAGAACACGAATAAGCTTCACATCAACCGAATGGCACATCCTTCAACAATAGCAGTATGGAGCCAATCAATCTAGCTCGGTGTAGAATACACATCCTAATTGGGCCTACCAATGGGCCCTAAATCAACTATGGTCAGCCACCAATAGATAAACAACCTCCGAAAGTTCACAATGACGGAATCATAACACTTTCTATCATCTCGCTAGCTCCGGCCACAACTTCACAGTCCACAACCATGAAACAATCTACTCCTGAGAGCTCCCAATCTCCAATTCTATAGAACACATGAATCACCATATTTGATTCCACCTCCACTGCTCGAATTCCTAACGCCTCTCTCATACACAATCATCCCATGAGAAATACTTTAAAATTCTTTCGTGCCACCAAGCAAAAATTTGAATATCAACAGTCGATCAACCAGGAGAGTGCTGCAATACCAGCGAAGTACCCATAAATCAAAACACACAGCCCCTTCTAAAATGTACACTCTCATCAAAATATACCAGATAGTAATGTCATTTACCTGGTCATCGGAAACCATTCATGCTGCCTAAGAATTTATGTCCTTCCCTTCAAAATTGTACTGTGACCTTGTACATGTAAATCCTATTCCTGCAAAACACACCACATCTATTATGCCATCATGTGACAAGCATAAGAATTCCATTATCAACTCTGAGTCACTAGCAAATTACATACCTTATTCGTCAGAAACCTCTTTCTTGCTTCTTTTTAGGAGGAAATCATAACACATAACACGTTTCGTACATCGGTAGAAAATATCTAGTTCAAACCATGGTAGAACCCATCATGAACACTTTGAAATCCATTCGCACATAACCAAGCAGTCCTATTTCTCCAAGTTCTTTCTAAATTGCCTTCAAATTGCCTCTTTTTCTTTGTTAGAACACTACTATCCTTAACTAAAACTTACCGCACGAACTCTAGCATAGAATCACGCCGCCCTAAGGCTTATAAGCCGCCGAATTCCCTTTTATGTATCCCAAAGGTTCCACAACCAAAAATGCTTACTCCGAAGAGACTGTATGTGAACCTAAAACTGTTTTCTTCACCTTCTGGATACTGAAATGAATAATTCACAATGATATAGAATGCCACGAGTCTCAACACCGTTCAATGCAACTCCCAGTTTTCTAGCCATATTTATAAATCTTGAATCCATTGGAACCATTCTCGAGAGTCATCCACTCTACTCAAATCTCGAATTAACTGACCAAACGGACCGAAACGACATGTGCCCCTTTAGCACACCAACACCCAAGGGAATAAAAAGTAACCCACACTCCTACGCAACCGAGCAAATTCCCGCTCCATGTACACTACATTCTCTGTGAATAACTACTCAATTATTTTATGGTCCTCCTATAACCATAAAGTGTAATACATTTTGTGTCAAGAAATCCCTTTACCCGAGTCATCCTCGATCTCAACCTCTACAAGCCATAACTGATTCACCGGTATACCCCGAACCGAAACTAATACGACCCATAACCGTGCAATCAACTCGTCGATAGCAGACTCCCCTTCTTAGACTTAAGATACAATTATATAAAATTAGAACCCGTAAGGATTTCTCCTTCTCAATTACCAAGGTCTCGCACCGTTAACCTACAAGACTTCTCGAAGTCTTTTATAAAGCCTTTCATGAACATTCTGAATCTCCATCCAAAATCACACGCGTTACCTCCTACCGGGTAGCAAGTAATATTCCTCGCAAAAGCTTCATCAATATCACGCCATTGCTAGCTGCACACAGGAGATAACCCACATGTGGAATTCCTTACCGACATCTTCCAATGACACTGCATTGAGTGCAACGACCACTAAATCCGTAAATTCTCCTCAGTTCATTCTCGCCCACCATTTGTATAAGTTTGCACTTTCCTTATTGACATTAAATGTATGTCAACAATACCTTCCGAACTCAAGTCATATAGCACCTGACACGATAATTAGATCTTCACGCCTCTATTCATTTCCAACACACTCCTTTCTGCCATATTCGATTTTCCTTTGTACACTAATCATCACTCCAAATAGAGTCTGCATGCCGATTCACATACTAACACAATGGAAAACTATTCTACACTTTCTCAAGGCGCACGACTACCCTAATAGTGAATTCATATGCTAATCTACCACTCTTACTTCGGTTAAATTATCTCCTTTAAGAAACTTCTTAACCTCTACTTCTCCTACTTGACCTGCTAGTACTTCAACCACCACGAAACACTTCCCGTCATGTCTTCCCTCATACTTTGCTACCCAACTGCTTCATCAAATCAAATGTATCTCTGTCACACTTGAACTAATAAAATGTTACCAACTCTAAGTCTCTTCAAAGATCATCTTTCTCGAGCCATTAACATCAAAAATACCCATTCGCAACCACAATTACTACACAATCACTTGCTCTTCTTGAGTCCAAACTCATTGACAAGACATGAGAATTTAATTTGCCCCAAAATTTAACAACGTGAAAGATCCTTCAAAACATTCACACTCGAGACCGTACGTCACATCAAAATGAAAATCAAGCGCCCAATGGCCTTCCTTTATATTTCAAGGAAACACTTCTCATCACATTCAAATCGTCTTAACACATCCCAGAGTTACATCATACTCATCACAAAGCCATTCCACCGCTCATCGAGCCACGAATTCCACTCGTAGGGGCATTACCGAACATATGAGTCCAAATGTACAGTTTACAACTTAAGCTACCAAGCCAAAACTACAGTTTAAACCTGGCCTCAAGTCTTCCAGACTAGCCCATCACCAAAACACATAATACATAGGTCAAACCTCATTCATAGAATCACAAGCCGACGATGCACAATTGATACCGAGTGCTCATGTGCGCATACGAATGCGTGGAAGGAATTCAAAGAGTTATGTTTCAAGCTGAATCAATTTCGCATGATAGAATATAAGAAAGTGAAATTTTCCTAAGGGTTCTGCAGCCTCTCGAAGTTAAGTACAGACGTCTCCGTACCGATCCTCAAGACTCTACTAAACCCGCTCATGACTCGTGAGACTGATGTAACCTAGGCTCTGATATTAATCTGTCACGACCCGAACAAACCCCTATCGTGATGGTGCATATCGTGGAACTAGTCAAGCCGACGCATTTCCAAAACAAACCGATATTTTCATTTCAAAGATAATTTCAGTGCTATTTAACATAAAAACCTTCGCAAAGGAGTTCAAATCAAAACAAAAGTGCGGAAGGAAAAGCCCGACATCGGGGTGTCTCTAGTCATGAGCATCTACTACAATCTGTCTAACAATATCAAGGCTAACTCAGCCTGGAAAATATATAAATACAACTAGAGGAAGATAAGAGGGAGAAGCGCAGAGGCTGCGGTCGCCAAGCAGCTACCTTGCTATCCCCGAGAAAATCTTCAACCAAAATAATCAACAACCGCTACCGTGTCCAGCTACACCTGGATCTGCACACAAGGTGTAGGCAGTAATGTGAGTACGCCAACTCAGTAAGTAACAACAATAAATAAAGACCGAGCAGTAGTGACGAGCAATAAAGCATATAACGTTCACATCAGGAAATCTCAGTAAAATACCACATGCTTTTAAATTCAGGGTTTGAATCAAAATATCTCATTTAAACCCAGTTCCAGTAAAAATCATTTAAAGATATTTTTCAATAGTTTTCAAAGAGAGGAAAAATGCAAAGGTGAACAAGATATTTTTCAATAGTTTTTTTTTTTTTTTTTTTTTTATAAAATGATGAGATCATAAACAGCTCCTCGGGCAAAACATCACTCATATACAGCCCCTCGGGCAAACCTTACAGTCACTCGTTCCACTCGGGCATACTTCACCATCACTCTTGCCACTCGGGCATATCTCACAATCACTCATGCCTCCCAGTCACTCAGCACTCGGCACTCGCACTCAGTAGGTACGTGCGCTCACTAGGGATGTGTACAGACTCCGGAGGGGCTCCTTCAGTCCAAGTGCTATAATCTGCACGGACAACTCACATGTCGCACGGACAACTCACGTGCTATAACAATAAAGTATGCTGTAGGCGGGCAGCCCCGATCCATACTAATCCTCACAGTTAGGCCCTTGACCGATATCAACATGCTGCAGCGTGCAGCCCGATTCCATAAATATCCTCACAAATCAGGCCCTCGGCCTCACTCAGTCATAAATCTCTCAAGCCCCTCGGGCATTTCAGTAAAATAGGGCATTCGGCCCAAAACATTTATATGCATCAAAATAGAGTCATAAAGCTGAGTTATGCGGTAAACAAGTACAAACATGACTGAGTATAGATTTTTCAATCGAAAACAATGAGAGGATAGTAAGAAAAAAACCCTTAAGGGTCCAAACTGCACTAGCGCAAGGTCCAAACATGGCATTCAGCCCAATTTACAGAAACTCTTTCTAAAACATATACGTATCATATAGTTTCAACAAAGTATGCAACTTTATAGTTGCTACGGGACGGACCAAGTCACAATCCCCAATAGTGCATGCCCATACGCCCGTCACCTAGCATGTGCGTCACTAAATATAGTAGAATGATACAAAATCCGGGGTTTCGTACCATCAGGACTAGATTTACAATTGTTATTTACCTCAAACCGGTCAAATCTGTACCCCGCAATGCTCTTGCCTCTGAACTCGGCCTCCAAATGCTACAAATCTATTCACAATCCGTAAAATACCATCAATATACGCTAATGGAATGAATCCCAATGGAAAAGCTACAAAATTAGACCAAAACCCGAAATTGGCTCAAACCCGGCCGGCCCCCGGGCCCACGTCTCGAAATCTGACAACATTTACAAAACTAGAAATCTCATTCACTCACGAATCTAACCATACCAAGCTCATCAAAATCCGACATCGTTTGGTCCTTCAAATCCTTAAATTAAACCCTTAAATATTCCAAGCCCTAACCCCCTACTTTCACTCCAAAATCCTACTAATTAATGATGAACAAGGCCATAGATTCATGAAATTTATACCATTATGGGTTAGAATCACTTACCCCAACGTTCCTCCTTGAAAACCTTCGAAATATCGCCTCTCTCTCGAGTTTCTCAAATCCAAAAATAGAAAATGAAGACAAAACACACGAGCTAGGGCTTTTCTGCCCAGCACAGTCGCACCTGCGGCCATATGTCCTCTCCTGCGGAACCGCACCTACGGTCGAATCCTTGCACCTGCGAGAACCACTTAAGCCCTCAATTCCGCACCTGCGACCACCCCAAGTTCCGTGCCTGCGTAACATTTCCGCTTCTATGGAACTGGCCTAACTTTTCCTTTCCGCATCTGCGCTCAAGGCCTTGCACCTGCGGGTGCGCAGATGCGGCCAATTCTTCGCACCTGCGTTCCCAGCCTTGGCCTTCCATTTTCGCATCTACGGCTTCCCCAAATGCACCAGCGGCCTCGCACCTGCGACTCTTTCTTCCGCAAGTGCGAAAATAGCAGTAGCAGTAGCTTCAGCTGCATTTTCCAACTTCGACAAATTCGTTAACCACCCGGAATCACCCCGAGGCCCTCAAGATCTCGACCAAAAATATCAACAAGTTATATATCAACATAAAAACTTAATCGAACCTTCGAATCACTCAAAACAATATCAAATCATCAAATTACCCTCGGATTCAAGCCTAAGAACTTCTAAATTTCCAAATTTAGCCACCGATGCCGAAACCAACCGAACCACGTCCGAATGACCTCAAATTTTGCACACACATCACAAATGACACTACGAACCTACTCCAACTTCCGGAATTCCATTACGACCCCGTTATCAAATTTTTCACTGCCGACCGAAATCGCCAAATTTCCAATTTCGCCAATTCAAGCCTAATTCTACCGCGGACCTCCAAATCATATTCCGGACGCGCTTCTAAGTCCAAAATCACCTAAGAGAGCTAATGAAACATCAAAATTCAAATCCGAGATCGTTTACACATAGGTCAACATCCGGTTGACTTTTCCTACTTAAGGTTCTAAATAAGAGACTAAGTGTCTCATTCCACTCTGAAACCATTCCGGGCCCGAACCAACTAACCCGGTATATCATAATATAGCTTAAGAGCATAAAGGAAATAAAAATGGGGAAAACAGGGCTATAACTCCCAAAACGACAAGCCAGGTCGTTACATCCTCCCCCACTTAAACATACATTCGTCCTCGAACGTGCCGAGAGTTGTTCCAAAAGCCAAGAAATGGTTGTGTAACTTTCCCATGCATATACCCGAGGGCGATCCCACGTTACCCTATCCCATACAGGTCTGATAGCACAACATAACTAAAATTGCTCAATTCAACCTAGTCCACAAACCTTCGAATCAAATTTCCAACATCCAAAATTTCCTATAAGATCAGAGGTTTGCATCTACATACCGTATAAATCTGAACAAGCTGTACCAAAAGCCGTAACCATAAATCAAATATTCAAATTCAAATACTACATAGCTCGAATGCTCAAAGGAATGATTTCAAATCACAGTATCGACTCAAATCAACCTAGTATTGGTAATAAATAAGGAAATCAGACAAAACCACGTTCTAAAACCTTCGTACACTGCCAATGATGAAAGAAACACACCGAATTCATAATCATTCATTAGACCAACAGGTCATGGAGCTCCCATTCCTTCTACAAGAACTATAGTCAATTTCAAAGCCGACTTTCGATATTATCCTCCCAATTATACCATAATCAAATCTGATAGCATCCATTCTAGGCCCAATGACCTCGTCTCATCCAACACGACCACTCTAGTGACATGACACATCAATACAATCTAAAGCCACAACCTGTGCAATCCGTGCACCAGCTAGCAACATTCCAAATGTACCCAATTGTAACAATGACCCAAATAGGAGAACCGTTCCGCAAGCTCCACGAGTACCACCCCGACGCAATGCTAAGAACCCATCACACACCGCAGAACCATAACACACGAATCTTACACGAGGGATCATATTTCCACATAACTCTGCTGCAATACGCGACCCTATCCAAATACTGCTCCATATGAAACACTTCAAGCCACCCTGCTAAAATCAATAACCATGCGCAATTCGACATCAAGTACCCAAAGTGCATTACCATAACCACGAAGAAGCAAACGACACCATGTCACATAAAACCCGAAAGAACATAACCAATACGTCATCAACCAAGCAATATCCAATACTATTCTCGCTCAAATTCCGCTATAAGGCCACAATAAAACCGCACCATATGTGCATATAACCAACAAATCACAACTCCTTGTAGCATAGAAGAGTAACTCATAAATCATTTCAGAACATGAATAAGCTTCATATCAACCGAATGGCACATCCTTCAACAATAGCGGTATGGAGCCAATCCATTTGGCTCGGTGTAGAATACACATCCTAATTGGGCCTACCAATGAGCCCCAAATCAACTATGGCCAGCCACCAATAGATAAACAACCTCCGAAAGTCCACAATGACAGAATCATAACACCTTCTATCATCTGGCTAGCTCTGGCCACAACTTCACAGTCCATAACCATGAAACAATCTGCTCTTGAGAGCTCCCAATCTCCAATTCCATAGAATACATGTATCACCATATTTGATTCCACCTCCACTGCCCGAATGCCTAACACCTCTATCATACACAATCATCCCACGAGAAATAATTTAAAAATTCTTTCGTGCCACCTGGCAAAAATTTGAATATCAACAGTCGATCAACCAGGAGAGTGCCGCAATACCAACGAAGTACCCATAAATCAAAACACACAGCCCCTTCTGAAATGTACACTCTCATCAAGATATACCAGATAGTAATATCATTTACCTGGTCATCGAAAACCGTTCATGCTGCCTAAGAATTTATGTCCTTTCCTTCAAAACTAAACTGTAACCTTGTACATGTAAATCCTATTCCCGCAAAACATACCACATCTATTATGTCATCATGTGACAAGTATAATATTCCATTATCAACTCTGAGTCACTAGCAAATTGCATACCTTATTAGTCAAAAACCTCTTTCTTGCTTCTTTCTAGGAGTAAATCATAACACATAACATGTTCGTACATCGGTAAAAAATATCCGGTTCAAACCATGGTATAACCCATCATGAACACTTTGAAATTCATTCGCACATAACCAGGCTGTCCTATTTATCCAAGTTCTTTCTAAATTGTCTTCAAATTGTTACTCTTTCCTTGTTAGAACACTACTATCCTTAACTAAAACTTACCCCACGAACTCTATCATAGAATCACGCGGCCCTAAGGCTTATAAGCCACCGAATTTCCTTTTTATGTATCCCAAATGTTCCACAACCAAAAATGCTTACTCCGAAGAGACATTATGTGAACCTAACATTGTTTCCTTCACCTTCTTGATACTGAAATGCATAATTCACAATGATATAAGATGCCACGAGTCTCAACACCATTCAATGCAACTCCCAGTTTTCTAGCCATATTTATAAATCTTGAATCCATTG
>AWOL01S0005212.1:18781-32122 GCA_000715115.1 Nicotiana otophora
CAAGGGAATAAAGAGTAACCCACACTCCTATGCAACCGAGAAAATTCCCGCTCCATGTACACTACATTCTCTGTGAATAACCACTCAATTATTTTATGGTCCTCTTATAACCATAGAGTGTAATACAACTTGTGTCAATAAATTCCTTTACCCGAGTCATCCTCGATCTCGACCTCTGCAAGTCATAACTGATTCACCGGTATACCCCGAAATGAAAACTAATAAGACCTATAACCGTGCAATCAACTCGTCGATAGCAGACTCCCCCACCTAGCCTTAAGCTGCAATTTTATAAAATTAGAACCCGCTCGCACTGTTAACCTACCAGACTTCTCGAAGTCTTTTATTAAGCCTTTCATGAACATTCTGAATCTCCAGCCAAAATCACACACTCTACCTCCTACCGGGTAGCAAGTAATATTCCTCGCAAAAGCTTCATCAATATCACGCCACCGCTAGCTGCACACAGGAGATAACCCACATGTGGAATTCCTTACCGACATCTTCCAATGACACTGCACTGAGTGCAACGACCACTAAATCTATAAATTCTCCTGAGTTCATGCTCGCCCACCATTTGTATAAGTATGCACTTTCCCTATTGACATCAAATGTACGTCAACAATACCTTCCGAATTCAAGTCATATTGCACCTGACACGATAATCAGATCTTCATGCCTCTATTCATTTCAAACACACTCCTTTATGCCATATTCAATTTTTCTTTGTACACTAATCATCACTCCAAATAGAGTCTGCAGGTCGATTCACATACTAACACGATTCCAAACAGTTCTACACTTTCTCAAGGCGCATGACTACCCTACTAGTGAATTCATATGCTAATCTTTCACTCTTACTTCGGTTAAATCATCTCCTTTAAGAAACTTCTCAACCTCTACTTCTCCCACTTGACCTGCTAGTACTTCAACCACCGCAAAACACTTCCCGTCATGTCTTCCCTCATACGTTGCTACCTAACTGCTTCATCAAATCGAAATGTATCTCTATCGCACCTGAACCAATAAAATGTTACCGACTCTAAGTCTCTTAGAAGATCATCTTTCTCGATCCATCAAGATCAAAAATACCCATTCACAACCACAATTACTACACAATCACTTACTATTCTTGAGTCCAAACTCATTGACAAGACATGAGAATTTAATTTACCCCAAAATTTAACAACGTGAAAGATCCTTTAAAACATTCACACTCGAGACCGTACGTCACATCAAAACGAAAATCAAGCGCCCAATGGCCTTCCTTTACATTTCAAGAAAACACTTCTCGTTACATTCAAATCGTCTTAACACATCCCGCGGTTACATCATACTCATCACAAAGCCATTCCACCGCTCATCGAGCCACGAATTCCACTCGTAGGGGCATTACCGAACATATTAGTCCAAATGTACAGGTTACAACTGAAGCTACCGAGTCAAAACTACGGTTTAAACCTGACCTCAAGTTCTCCAGACTAGCCCATCACAAAAACACATAATACACATCTCGAATCTCGTTTATAGAATCACAAGCCTACGATGCACAACTGATACCGAGTGCTCATGTGCGCATAGGAATGCGTGGAAGGAATTCAAAGAATTATGTTTCAAGATGAATCAATTTCGCACGATAGTACAGACGTCTCCGTACAGATTCGTAAGACTCTACTAAACCCGCTCATGACTCGTGAGACCGATGTAACCTAGGCTCTGATACCAATCTGTCACGACCCAAACAAACCCCTATCATGATGGCGCCTATCGTGGAACTAGGCAAGCCGACTCATTTCTAAAACAAACCGATATTTTGATTTCAAAGATAATTTCAGTGCTATTTAACATAAAAACCTTCGCAAAGGAGTTCAAATCAAAACAAAAGTGCGGAAGGAAAAGCCCGACATCGGGGTGTCACTAGTCATGAGTTTCTACTATAATCTGTCTAACAATATCAAGCCTAACTCAGCCTTGAAAATAGCTAAATACAACTAGAGGAAGATAAGAGGGAGAAGAGCAGAGACTGCGGTCGCCAAGCAGCTACCTTGCTAACCCCGAGAAAATCCGCAGCCAAAATAATCAACAACCGCTATCGTGTCCAGCTATACCTAGATCTGCACACAAGGTGCAAGGAGTAACGTGAGTACACCAACTTAGTAAGTAACAACAATAAATAAATATTGAGCAGTAGTGACGAGCAATAAAGCATATAATATTCATATCAGGAAATCTCAGTAAAATACCACATGCTTTTAAAATCAGGGTTTGAATCAAAATATCTCGTTTAAACCCAGTTCCAGTAAAAATCATTTAAAAATATTTTTTAACAATTTTCAAACAGAGGAAAAATACAAAGGTGAGCAAAAATGATGAGATCATAAACAGCCCCTCGGGCAAAACATCACTCATATACAACCCCTCGGGCAAACCTCACAGTCACTCGTGCCGCTCGAGCATACCTCACTATCCCTCTTGCCACTCGGGCATACCTCACAATCACTCATGCCTCCCAGTCACTCAACACCCGGCACTCGCACTCAGTAGGTACCTACGCTCACTGGGGCATGTACAGACTCCGGAGGGGTTCCTTCAGCCCAAGCACTATAATCTGCACGGACAACTCACGTGCTATAAAAATAAAGTATGTTGTAGGCGGGCAGCCTCGATCTACACTCATCTTCACAATCAGGCCCTCGGCCGATATCAACATATTGCGGCGTGCAGCCCGATCCCATAAATATCCTCACAAATCAAGCCCTCGGCCTCACTCAGTCATAAACCTTTCAAGCCCCTCGGGCATTTCAGTAAAATAGGGCATTCGGCCCAAAACATTTATATGCATCAAAATAGAGTCATAAAACTGAGTTATGCGGTAAACAAGTANAAACTGCACTGGCGCAAGGTCCAAACATGGCGTTCAGCCCAATTTACAGAAACTCTTTCTAAAACATATACGTATCATATAGTTTCAACAAAGTATGCAACTTTATAGTTGCTACGGGACGGACCAAGTCACAATCCCCAATAATGCACGCCCATACGCCCGTCACCTAGCATGTGCGTCACTAAAAATAGTAGAATGATTCAAAATCCGGGGTTTCGTACCCTCATACTAGATTTACAATCGTTATTTACCTCAAACCGGTCAAATCTGTACCCCGCAATGCTCTTGCCTATGGACTTGGCCTCCAAATGCTACAAATCTATTCACAATCAGTACAATACCATCAATATACGCTAATGGAATGAATTCCAGTGGAAAAGCTACAAAATTAGACCAAAATCCGAAATTAGCTCAAACCCGGCCCCGGGCCCACGTCTCGAAATCCGACAAAATTTACAAAACTAGATCATTCACTCATGAATCTAACCATTCCAAATTCATCAAAATACGACATCGTTTAGTCCTTCATATCCTTAAATTAAACTCTTAAAAATGCCAAGCCCTAACCCCCTACTTTCACTCCAAAATCCTACTAATTAATGATGAACAAGGCAATAGATTCACGAAATTTATACCATTATGGGTTAGAATCACTTACCCCAACATTTCTCCTTGAAAACCTTCGAAAAATAGCCTCTCTCTCGAGTTTCTCAAATCCAAAAATAGAAAATGAAGACAAAACACACGAGCTAGGGCTTTTCTGCCCTGCACAGTCGCACCTGCGGCCATATGTCCTCTCCTGCGGAACCGCACCTACGGTCGAATCCTTGCACCTGCGAGAACCACTTAAGCCCTCAATTCCGCACCTGCGACCCCAGGTTCCCCACCTGCGTAACATTTTCGCTTCTACGGATCCGACCCAACTCTTCCTTTCCGCATTTGCGCTCAAGGCCTCGCACCTGCGGGTGCGCAGATGCGGCCAATTCTTCGCACCTGCGTTCCCAGCCTTGGCCTTCCATTTTCACATCTGCGGCTTCCCCAAATGCACCAGCGGCTTCGCACCTGCGACTCTTTCTTCCGCAGGTGCGAAAATAGCAGTAGCAGCAACTTCAATTGCATTTTCCAACTTCGACAAATTCGTTAACCACCCGGAATCACCCCGAGGCGTTCGGGATCTCAACCAAAAATATCAACAAGTCATATATCAATATACAAACTTAGTCGAACCTTCGAATCACTCAAAACAACATCAAATCATCAAATTACCCTCGGATTCAAGCCTAAGAACTTCTAAATTTCCAAATTCGGCAACCGATGCCGAAACCAACCGAACCACGTCCGAATGACCTCAAAGTTTGCACACACATCAAAAATGACACTACGAACCTACTCCAACTTATGGAATTTCATTCCGACCCTGATATCAAATTTTCCACTGCCGACCGAAATCGCCAAATTTCCAATTTTGCCAATTCAAGCCTAATTCTACCACGGACCTCCAAATCACATTCCGGACGTGCTCCTATGTCCAAAATCACCTAACGGAGTAAACGGAGCTAACGGAACCATCAGAATTCAAATTCGAGATTGCTTACACATAGGTCAACATCCGATTGACTTTTCCAACTTAAGATTCTAAATAAGAGACTAAGTGTCTCATTCCACTCCGAAACCATTCCGGGCCCGAACAAACTAACCCGGTATATCATAATATAACTTAAGAGCATAAAGGAAACAGAAATGGGGGAAACGGAGCTATAACTCCCGAAACGACCAGCCGCGTGGTTACAATAGGAAATGCAAATAAACGCCACATAGCTTCCGGAGGTGACACCCATCTAGCAGATTGATACTCCTTTATCTCATCTATTTGTATATTTGTGTTATCTTCGTGTAAGCCAAATGAAATTTTATCATGTCCTTTACATATATATTTGTATATATATTTCACAACTTTAATATCAGAGCAAACTTCCACATTTATATGACAATTATATTTACACAACAGATAAGGATTATAAGGAACAACCCATGAGTTATCAAGAAATTGTTTTCTAACTTTTACAGATTTACGACTGTTTCGTCTTCTATAAATTGGATATGAGTTCTTTCCTTTTGTTGTCTTATCAGCGAAGCTCTTAGGGTACATAAATTTGCACTCATTTCGTTTCATACATGAATTTGTAGGATTTAAATTACCACAAGGCCCATGCATCATGTGTTTAATAATGTCACGACCCAAAATTCCACCACAAGCGTCGTAATGGCACCTAGTCTCTAAGACTAGGTAAACTGATTTCTATTATATTTTGAAGCTATTTTCTTTTTGAATTAAAATTTAACAGCGAAAATAATTATAATACACAACCTCCTAAGACTGGTAGTACTGAGTCACGAACTCTAACTGAATACATGGAATGATCACGAGGACCGAATATAAAATACTGTTTGATTACAAATTAACAGTACAATAAAATGAAAAGACTCCAAGGGACTGCGACGGCCAAGCAACTCTACCTTGAATCCTTATGATTGCTCTTTAACTCTGCTAAAGTCCGATATCTTCAATACCTGGCTCTGCACAAAAATGTGCAGAAGAATAGAGCGAGCACACCACAGCGGTGCCCAGTAAGTATCAAGACTAACCTCAATAGAGTAGAGACGAGGTACAGTCAAGACACTCACTAGTCTAATAACCTGTGCAATATGATATACAAAATAATAGGAAATAAATAATAATAAAGGCAGGATAAAACAACCAGTGATATGCACAACAGACAACAAGAATACCATTAATATCACTCAACAATTAATAATACAATTACACCCAATAAAATCAAGCCCTTCAAATAAATGTCTTTCACATAGTTCTTCCAGATAACTTTCTTTCAAATATAAGTTTCTCAAATAATTATTTTTCAAATATAATTCTTTCAATAAATCTTTTCAAAAACAATTTCCTCAAATAAATATCTTTCAAAATACAATTCTTTTATATAATACTTTCTAAGTAAAAATCCTTCCAAATAAATATTTTGAATATAATTCTTTCAATAAATCTTTTCAAAAACAATTTCCTCAAATAAATATCTTTCAAAATACAATTCTTTTATATAATACTTTCTAAGTAAAAATCCTTCCAAATAAATATTTTGAATATAATTCTTTCAATTAAAAAGTCACCATGTGACACCTCATTTCAAAATCATCAAAATACGGGTCTCATCCCATTTTCATAATCCACGGCACCTCGTACCCATAATTAAATCATCATATTTGTCCGGTACCTCGTGCCCTCATTTCATATCACAACTGCACGGATAATTCACGTGCCTAATATCATTATCATTTTATCACAGCATCTCGTGCCCATATTTTATATCACAACTGCACGGACATTCACGTGCCCATATCCCCATTTCATATCACAATTCACGATACCTCGTGCCCACATTTCATTTAATAAACCGCCTGGCAATAGCCACAGGCTCCCAATTTCAACATAAATCAGATTATTATCAATTTACTAACAACAAGACAAGTTGCACAAGGTATAAAAAAAATAAACCCAAGAAAAATCACATCATCACATAAAACTTGTCAACACCACAACCCCACATCATCACATATCGTCCCTGACAATAGCCACCATTATTGCTCCTATTGCCACCCTTATCGCTCCTATAGCCACCCTTATCGCTCCGCCCAGACAATATCAATAGCGACCCTTATCGCTCCTATTGCCACCCTTATATCTCCTTTAGCCACCCTTATCGCTCCGCCCAGACAATATCAATAGCCAACAAACACAACAGTGAAATGCCACCCTTATAACCACATAATATCAACGGTGAAATGCCACCCTTATCTCCCCAAAATAACAACTCACACAACACAACAATTTACACGGGAAATTATCACAACAACATAACAAAAATCAATTCATATCACAATTTGCCCAATGGCCACAACCAAATTTCAAAGCTACAACCAAGTCAATTAATTTCACAGCAAATAGCCAAATGCTCCACACAATGTGTACAACACCCATAAACAATCAATAGAGATAGAAATTACTCAACATAAAGCAAAGTCTTCATAAAAGATCAAATTTTCAATAATTATATAAACACCTCTTTTTAAGCTCACTTAATTAATTATTTGCAGAGGAAAAAATCCAAAATGAAATTAAATTCCAATAATTATCAAACTAGCAAATTCAAAAAATTTCATAAATAATCAAATAACCATCACATCACATTGTCATATAAAAATAGAGTCAACAACAAGGGTTTAGGTACGACAAGCAGGTGATTTAATACATGCCAACAATTATCCAATTTACTCCACAATATGCTCAAGACTTTTAACTCAATAAAATTTGCACATATAAACCAAGTACGTACTCGTCACCTCGCGTACATGGTTTTCAATTACCCAAGTTGCACATAAGACTCAATGCCTAAGGGAAATTTCTCCCACTCGAGGTTAAGCAAGACACTTACCTCTTTGAAGTTATGTCGATGTTCCAAAATCACCTTCTTACTTGAATTGACCTCCTGACAGCTCAAATCTATCCAAATTAATTGTATAACTTCATTAAAACTCATCAGAAACAATTCCGGATAATAATATGTCGACTTAAAAATTTATTCCAAAAAGTCAACAAAAGTCAATGCGGGATCCGCCTCTCGGAACACGACATAATTTTCATGAAATCCGAACACCCATTCCGATACGAGTTCAACCATACCAATTTTATCGAATTCTGGTAACAACTCGACTTCCAAATCTTAAATTTTCATTTTTGGAAGATTTTACAAAAATCTTAATTTTGCCTCCATTAAATCCGAATTAAACGATGGATTCAAAGACATAATCATGGAAATTAATCAAAACTAGATAAGAATCACTTATCCCAAACACCCACGCAAGAATCTCTCCAAAATTCACCTTCTACCGAGCTCCAACTTTGATTTTGAGTTACGAACTCAAACCCCCGTTTTTGGGACTTTTCATTCTGCAGGGGTGGGCCTTCTTCGCGTTCGCGACCATTGCCTTGCGTTCGTGAAGGCCAAAACCCAACTGCCCTAAATCCTTCATCGCGTTCGTGACCTCCTCATCGCGTTCGCGAAGGCCAATTGTTTCTGCCCCATCATTTCCTCTTCGCGTTCGCGAACCCCTCGTCGCGTTCGCGATGACCAGCTGACCAACTCCTTCGTGTTCCACGCTTCACGTTCGCAAAGGCCAAACAACCCCAGGCCCCTATCTTCCTTTCTTCTTCGCGTTCGCATTGTCTGGGTCACGTTCGCGAAGGCTTGCCCTGCTCCTTCTTCGCGTTCGCGTTCACAGCTTTGTGTTCGCGAAGGACAAATCATCAGCCCCTCAAATATTTTTTCACGTTCGCGGGAGTCCCTTCGCATTCGCGAAGAAGGAAACCAGACTTCAGCAACAACAGTCCAAACAACTCCAATTTGGTCCGAAACCACCCCGAAACACACTCGAGCCCCTCGGGACCCCGTCCAATCACACCAACCAGTCCCATAACATATCACGGACTCGCTCGAGGTTTCAAATCACATCGAATTACGCCGAAAATATAAATCACACCACAAATCGAACTTATGAACTTCAAAAACTATCAACTTCTAAAACTCATGCGAAACCTATCAAACTAACCTGGAATGACGTCAAATTTTGCAGGCAAGTCCCAAATAACATAACGGAGATGTTCCAACTCTCAGAATCGCATTTCGATCCCGATATCAAAAAGTCCACTTCCGATTCAATTCTCTAAAAATCCGACTTTCGCCATTTCAAGCCTAAATTGGCTACAGACCTCCGATTCACAGTCCGGACACGCTCCTAAGTCCAAAATCACACAACGGAACTAACGGAACCGTTGGAACTCCATTCCGGGGTCGTCTTCACATAGTTTCGACTACGGTCAAAATCCTAAGATTAAGCTTCCGTCTTTGGGATTAAGTGTCCCAAATCACTCTGAATCATCCGTAAATCAAACTCGACCACACACGCGGGTCATAATACATATAGCGAGGCTGCACAAAACCTTAAGTCACTGAACGGGGCATAAATTCTTAAAATGACAAGTCGGGTTGTTACATTCTCCACCTCTTAAACAAACGTTCGTCCTCGAACGTGCTAAGAATCTTTCTAAGGACTTTAAATTACTGAGTATATTCTTGCACACATACTTGTGAGTGATTTTACATTCCCGCAATTTAACACGGGTTCGACAACACCATATCAATTGAGATTATTTTTTTCTTCATTATTATAAGCTTTGAAGCAAAGTCCCTAACTCTCCAATCGTTTCCAAAATACCTGATTTCTCACAACAACGCACAATATTAGTCTCAACTGGCTATAGCAACTCGTGCCTATGCACATATAAATTTTCTCAATAGTGTTGAAGTAATTCATAACTTTCTTTGGGGTGCTACATTATTCCCCGCTTAGGATCATTCGCCCTCAAACACATAACGTAACTCATCTCTTCCTTTGCAAATCTCAATCCCCCAAATTTTACCAACTCGCATATTGTTTCAGAAATTTCGGCAGAGTCTCCCCTGTAATTGGGCCTATCCACCTGCCAGAGTAACACCAAAACAACTCCTAACAACATATCCACAACCCTACAAAATACCACAGGGTATATATCAATAACATTAATCTCAACATTGCTTTATCATAATGATATCAAGACATGAAGCACATCATATGTATGCTCATCACCACATCTCTGGTCTTAAAAGTTGTTCATAATTAATTCCAGCATCATCAATTAATCTCATATTGACCATCACATCGTTTCGAATTTTCACAATACTGACAACAGAACGTGAGGCATGAAGACCTCATGATTACTTACTCGGATTAATGAATCACATTTAACGCCACCTGGGCACTCACCTCATAGGCTAAAACTCAATATTTATAGTACGAAAATGGATGAATATGAACATAAAATATACAAGTATTATCAAATAAGCCTAATAGGCATGACTCCCTATTAATATTATTGCACAAATTAAATTTCACAAGGGAGAATTATAAACTCATAAACATTTCACCACAAGGACCTCGTCCTTATATAACTTCCATCGCGGCTTGCAACCCAGTTTAAATATTTTATATCATGTAAAAATGCAAGGATCTAGTCCTCAAATCTGAGTTACAATTATGTTGCACATTATGCCAACTAAAATTTTCAATTTCCTTTATTTCTTCTTTTCAATACATTTTATAAACAATTTTCACAACATATAATGAACCCTCATACCGGTAGGGCGTATAATTCATAAAAATTGGAATCAATTATTCCAAAACACATTAAACCCACTGTAATGAATAATAAAAATTACTTTTGGACTTATATCCCTCAATGATGTACAGAAATAAAATAACAGACACGGGCTCACATCTTTAAATCTCCCAACAGGGATACACTTATAAGTGGGTCGCAAATTTACGAAGCTCACCCATGAGTGGAGCATAATATAAGGATTTACCTTAATATTCAGAACCGAATCAAATTAAGGAAAATATCCTTTTATAAAAGAAAATAAGGATCGTACATGTAACGACACCATCTGGTGTATTGGCCTTAGCCAAATCATAGTGATTAAATCAACAGGTCGGGCCTCCACCTCTTAGGCGCCCACAACCCGCCCGTCCTCCACCTCTAGCTGACTGTTCACACGGAGTATCAACTGGAATAAAGCTTGTAGCTGGAGTGTTATGATGAAATCCACCCCTCCCAAGTCAGGGACAATCTCTCATGATATGCCTAGTATCACCACACTCATAACAACTCCTCTGAGGTTGCGGCTGCTCGTACTGAGTCTGTGCCTGATAACTGGAATAACCACTGTAAGAATCTCGTGTTGATGGTGCACTATAAACTGGAGCACTCCGAGTAATCTGGTGTGCGGACTGAGCTGACCGGTTGCTCGAGCCTCCGCTATAATGGGTTCTAGCTGAAGAGTAAAATCCATTGAACCCTCCAGATCTTCGAAACCTTTTGGCCTCCTTAGACTCCCTTTCCTCGCCTAAAACACTATAAATATTCCTTGAAATCTTCACTACTTGTTGAAATGGAGCATCAGTTTGCAACTCTCGATCCATGCATATTTTAATATCATAATCGAGCCCCTCAATGAATCTGCGAACTTATTCTCTGATTGTAGGAACTCAAATAGGTGCATGACGGGCTAACTCACTGAACCTGATAGCATATTCTGACACTGTCGTAGTGCCCTGACGCAACCGTTCAAACTCTGTGTGCCACGCATCTCTGAGAGTCTGGGGAACAAACTTTTGCAAGAACATTTCCGAAAATTGAGCCCAGGTTGGTGGTGTGGAATCGGCTGGTCTACCTTCTTCATAGATTTTCCACCACCGATACGCCGCGCATAACAGTTGAAATGTAGTAAAGGTAACTCCTCTCACTTCCACAATACCCATGGTGCGGAGAATACGGTGACAATTTTCCAGAAATTCTTGGGCATCCTCTGTGGCCGTGCCACTGAAAGTTGGTGGACTATACCTCTTAAACCTTTCAAGTCTCTTTTGTTTTTCTTCTGATGCCTCGGGCCTGACCTCAGGCAGAACCGGAATAACAGGTTGTACCGGTACTAAACCCAGAACCTGACCAATATAAACCTGCTGCTCTGGAGTTGTGGTAGGAGTCTGAGCTACTCCCCCAATCTGCGGAATGTCTGGTGCAACAGAGATCAATCCTGCCTGAGTTAATATACCAAACATACTCAGGAACTGTGCCAAAGTATCCTGAAGTCCGGGGGTAACAACGAGTGCTTCTGGTACCTGTCCCCCAACTAGAGCTACTAGTGGCTCCTCAACTGTTGTTCTAACAGGTGCTCTAGTCGCATCACGTGCCCTTCCTCGACCTCTACCTCGGCCTTTACCTCGGCCTCGGCCTCTTGAAGCCCTAGTAGTATGTGCGGATGCCTGCTCAGCTAACTTAGTAGCACGTGTCCTCACTATCTGTGAGAGAATGGAGATACAAAGGTTCAATTTCCAAATTCAACAAATTTCGCACGACAGGAATGAAAGAAATGGAAATTTTCTAACAGTTCTGTAGCCTCTCGAAGATAAGTACAGACGTCTCCGTACCGATCCGCAAGACTCTACTAGACTCGTTCGTGACTCGTAGAACCTATGGACCTAGAGCTCTGATACCAATTTGTCAAGACCCAAAATCTCACCGCAGGCGTCGTGATGGCACCTAGTCTCTAAGACTAGGTAAGCCGATTTCTATTACATTTTAAAGCTATTTTTTTGAATTACAATTTAACAGCGGAAATAATTACAATACACAACCTCCCAAGACTAGTAGTACTGAGTCACAAACTCTAACTGAATACATGGAATGATCACGAGGATCGAATATATAATATTGTTTGATTACAAATTAACAGTACAATGAAATGAAAAGACTCCAAGGGACTGCGACGGCCAAGCAGCTCTACCTTGAATCCTTATGATCGCGCTTTAACTCTGCTCAAGTCCGATATCTTCAATACGTGGCTCTGCACAAAAATGTGCAGAAGTGTAGAGTGAGCACACCACAGCAGTGCCCAGTAAGTATCAAGACTAACCTCAATAGAGTAGAGACGAGGTACAGTCAAGACACTCACTAGTCTAATAACCTGTGCAATATGATATACAAAATAATAAGAAACAAATAATAATAAAGGCAGGATAAAACAACCAGTGATATTCATAATAGACAACAATAATACCATTAATATCACTCAATAATTAATAAACATAATTACACCCAATTAAATCAAGCTTCAAATAAATGTCTTTCACATAGTTCGTCCAGATAACTTTCTTTAAAATATAATTTTCTCAAAAACTTATTTGTCAATTATAATTCTTTCAATAAATCTTTTCAAATACAATTTCCTCAAATAAATATCTTTCAAAATACAATTCTTTTATATAATACTTTCTAAGTAAAAATCCTTCCAAATAAATATTTTGAATATAATTCTTTCAATAAAAAAGTCACCATGTGACACCTCATTTCAAAATCATCAAAATACGGGTCTCAGCCCATTTTTAGTTTTTCATGGCACCTCGTGCCCATAATTAAATCATCATATTTTCCCGGCACCTCGTGCCCTCATTTCATATCACAACTGCACGGACAATTCACGTGCCTAATATCATTATCATTTCATCACAGCACCTCGTGCCCACATTTTATATCACAACTGCACGGATAATTCACGTGCCCATATCCCCATTTCATATCACAATTCACGGTACCTCATACCCACATTTCATTTTATAAACCGCCTGGCAATAGCCACAGGCTCCCAATTTCAACATAAATCAGATTATTATCAATTTACTAACAACAAGACAAGTTGCACAAGGTATAAAAAAAATAAACATAAGAAAAA